>JAQIXN010000426.1:0-39593 GCA_034698145.1 Proisotoma minuta
TTAAGTTCCAAGAAGCGGTTTCTTCAGAAAGTTAAAAAACATTTCGTTCACGAAATAAGTAGCCTCCCTCTGTATTATAAGAAACAGTTATTATAATAAATAATAGTGCTTGCGATGCGATGATAGAAATAAATAAATAGATGAAATGTGCTTAAAATATATAATACGTATCCACCAGACTGAATTACATTTAAAATAAATTAAGCATATGTAACTGGTGTTAAAATACCTCTTAGATCACGAAAAATTATTTGTTTGTTTCATGGATGACGAAAGAGATGGAAGAGGAATGACAAAACCAAATTATGTCCACTAATTTTATTCCAACACAAATATTTAAATGCAATGTATTAGTGTTACTCATAGACTACTTAATTGCAGATACTACGAGGCAGGGTAAATGTAAATATTAATCATATATAAAACTTGAGAATGCATGACTGTGCTGATCATAAAAAGTCGTATGTAAAACTTTTTGTTCGTTTTGTGTAGCACGCTATTTATTGCACTTGAAAAATAAGAATCGCAAATTATAATGGAATTTCAAGCACGTAAAACTTTTTATTTGAAATATTTGAAAAAATCTTGTAAATGAATGTTGCATTGCTTATAATAATAATATTAATAATATATGGAATACAATATATGACTTTATAAAATTATTAAACATGAATGTACACTTAAATATCTACACAAATAAAAAAAAGGTTATGTTTATAGTTCTTGATGAAATAATAAACAGTGAAAGTAATCTTTTTCATATTTTTCTTGTAGCAAACTCAAGTTTTTTTTTCTAATGGCAAAAATTTAGTTATCCAACCCACTCCTCCTAAAAGTGCCTCTAATTTCATCAATTCTGGTTATTTCTCCAAGTGATATCCCAAGAATTGCTGCCTCCACTGCAGGGAATTCCTAAAATAATAGACACTAATGACAATGTCTGCAGTAGTGCAGATAAATAAAATAATTGGGTCTGCATCATGAATCGTGGTTCGAATTGATGCATCCAAGAAAAAGGGAATTCCTCATTTTTCCTGTGCAACAACAACAAGCAAGCATAATGATGAGTTTCCCCTATTAATGAAGGGAATCATTGATTGAAATTCTAGCAAAGTAAGATACAAGGAAAGAGGGGCGGGTTTCAGGTATTTTCTATTATTATCTTCATTATTATGAAGCAAAACTGAATTAACAAGCAATAAGGACAAATAAATTAAAGCCAAGGACTCATTCATTCATTCATCATATTGTAGCTGCGTTTTCTTGACTCATATGCATCTAAATTAAATGGAGTGATTGGAAATATGTACAGTACTACTGCAAAAGAATCAGTTGAATAAGAATTCATTTGTAAGGGTCTGTCGGTAATGAAATGGATTGTGCTCGCATCTAAACCCTAAACTCCCCCTTTGATTGGAAATCACCAGAATATCACATTTAATTGCATCTCTTTTCTTTCCACCAAGGAAAGGGACAGTTTTATTTACGACAACATGTTCCAATGTAATGAATTCCAATCCCAACCAATTTCATCCCTAATTCAAAGGACACTGACAGAAAATAACCAAAATGAGACATCAGTCAATTTATATAATTCGAGTATTGAAAGGGTGGCTTCAAATAATTTAATCTACCTATAAGAAAATTAGTTTTGTTAATTAAATTTATATAAGTATAAAATTATAAAAAAAACTAGGTTTTAAGGCATTTGTTTGTTTAAAATGTTACAAACAAACCTAAAAGGCGATTTTTGATCACCCAAAAATAATAGTGCAAGGCTAAAGTTCTAATCCTCAAGTAATTGGGAAGTCCCTTTGTGTCAGACAACAACATTTATCATTTTCCTCGTACTTGTCATGTTGTAGCAAGTATAAGCCTGGAATGAAAAAGCGGACACGACTTTCCATTTATTTTTCTACTTCGTGTTAAATCCTTTGTCAAAGTTCATTCTCCTGCTATCAAAAGAGGCTTAATTTGGAACATTGTACATATCGTGGATTGAGCTGTTAACATAAAAGTACCCCAGCCTCTTAATTAGGTCTTTCACTTATTACACCAAAAAGAAAGAGGACGATGACTCATTTTATATTTTTCACCCCAATTTACTTAATAACGAAAATGGTTGCAAGTAATGTAATGGATTCTGTATTTGTTCATAAAGTTGTAAATTTAAATTTGAAATTCAGTAAAAATCTTTGACGATCATCATCTTGCTTGACTTGTTCCCTGATCTTTTCAAATTTCATTTTGGCCTGTGCAAATGGTGTAAGTTGAGTAATAAGATGTCCAGCCAAGGAAATAAAATAAGCCCATGGCCTAACTTTTTCTCGTATACTTTGAGTTAGAAGAGAAAGGAGAGACAGTCAGTCAGTGTGAAAGGGGATATTAGAGATCAGATTTGATCAAATGCTTAGTAGTGTGGCCATCTCATCATCCATCTTCTGACATGTCATTTTTCACCCACAGTCCAACCCGACACACACGTATAAGTATATTGTATATCAGCTCCAATATTGCTACCACTTGTAAAGAATAAAGAGTTGGAATGTTAATATTACTCTTTCTCTCTCTTTGTGTGTACGTACATTGTATATAAGTGCTAGATTAAGATGTATCTGCTCGATAACATTTTTGATGTCGCCAAAGTATCTTGTGCATGAAGAACGTTGCAATATGCTCAATGAACTTTTGGCAGCCCGTGAATAGCAGCAGCATTTTGGTCACCTCATTTTTTAGCAAGTGGAAAGTTGAGACGCCAAAAAGAAGCACAGAATCTGTTTCAGTGACTTTCTTTCTAAATTTCCTACATTTAACTCAATAACACTCGCGTTGAGTGCTGGCCAGCTTCCAACAAAACTCGTAGTTTCCGTAATGAAAAGTTTTTCATTGTTCTATCAAAAGACACGGTTCCAATTGAGTAGCATTGTCCATTTACACGGAAGCAGGCTGTTCCTGTGTGCTATCAATATGGTCTATCGTCATCAAGACGAATAAAAGAAAGTTGCAAAATACTTTTATACTTTATCTTTGTTTTAAAGCCATAATGTTAATAAATTTCTCCAGGGTAGATTGAAATTTTATTTATAATTAAGAATGTGTCAGTTGGAAGGTTTGCCAACAAGTCAAGAGTGAAGGATTTTAGGTGAGATTTTATTTGTCAAAGATGCTGGCCAGGAAGTGACATGGAAGGACTGAGAGATGGTTTGGCATGGGGTGAAATGCCAGAATGGAAAATATGTTGGGAGAAAAAGGTAAGACCTCCGATTAGGAATGCAATTCACGAAAAGAGACAGGAAAAGAGAGAAAGGGTGGATAAGTGCTGGAATTGGATGAGTTCTAGTGGCTTCCCTCATAATAATTATTATCATCATCATCCTCTTCAGATTTCTTTAACACGTTATATATAGCTTTTGTCGGTATGTTGCGAGTTTTGAAATGTTTTGAAGAAAAAAAAAATCATCAAAGGTGAATATGAACAAAATTCGATTTTTTTGTCAAAAAATTGTTCTCACAATGTCCACCCAAATAACTTTCACTTCATGATCCAGTTGACACGAGTCAGCAAATAGAAGCTGAGTACGTGTCATTACTGCCAGTCCTCAAAATCTTAAACCAACAAAAGATATATAGGGACTGTGTGTATCAACTAACAAGTCACTCAATGTGAGGAAATGATCAACCCCCAACCAAATCATTGGACATTGGACAGTTCAATATATAAGTTGGAAGAATATAAAGGGAACAAAAAGTGAAAAGAATTAAAAGGAGCAAGGGGAAAGAGGGATGATTCGGATTTTATTCCTGTCAGCGTCCTTTCCTGTCTGTGGAAAAAGTTGGATTTGATATAAGCCAAAACTCAATCTAAACTCATCTGCTGTGGGGTTAGAAGATTCATCTTCGTCCAACAAAAATCAGTAAGCCCTGATCTTCGTGGTGAATACAACAACTACATGTTGGATGGCATCAATAATAAACTCAATGAATCAACAATTCAAGGAGAGTCATGATGAGATGAGCCTCAAACTCTTGTCTTGTGTTATGTATTAAGACAAGACGAGCAAGTTGCTGTACTGCATTAAGGAAAGTATCAGCAAAGTCTGCTCTCAATTTACTCAATAAAAAACTTGGCCCAACAAATTTATCTGCAAACTCTGAGAAAGCAACTCAAAGGGGACAAACGAGAAAATTGAGGTTTGGGGTTGTCATTTGAAAGAAAAACTCGTTGCTTAAATACATATATCATGAAAGGGGATGACGCATCTTGGTTTGGTTTATATGTCATTAATAATTTGTTCTCCTTAAAAGACTGTTTTAAAATGAAAGATGTCTACAATCTACACAAGGATTGCTAACAACGCAAACAAATAGAATGGTTTCAAAATAAGGGGATGAACGACGTTGTTATATCCATTTTTAATTTGCAAACAACCAACTCTCTGTTGTTGATTTTCAGGGAATGAACTCACATGCCTTTCACATTTTTACAACAAGACTTTTAGCAGAATCCGACCCAATCTCTTGACAATTCAGCAGTGCCTTATGGCTTCTGCCCGTACAAATAATAGCTTTCCTCTATACACACACAAAACTTGTTAACTGAAAAATACTAAAGGTAAAAGAATAAATTATGAGGGAATGTATGTGTGTATAGTTTACCTAGAGGTAATTGAATTCTTTGGTTAATTGAATCTCACATTGTAAGTAATTCAAGCAACATTTGAAATGGATAGCTTCGTTTTTTCAATA
This sequence comes from Proisotoma minuta, assembly GCA_034698145.1. NCBI lineage: Eukaryota > Metazoa > Arthropoda > Collembola > Entomobryomorpha > Isotomidae > Proisotoma > Proisotoma minuta. Next base: position 4,747 of record JAQIXN010000426.1, read on the forward strand.
GCATCATTAATTTAATGATGTCCTATCGGTTAAGCTATTCATGAATTTCCATACAATTGGCGAAAAGAGTGTGTGTCGTTATTTTTTTCTTCTCTTTTACTATCTTTGAGAAAATCAAAATTCGCAGAGCGTTTTTGGTTTGACTTTCTCCGGTCTCTTGTGACTTGACATTTGCGCTTTGACTGATAACAACTTTTTGTTTGCGCTTAAAGTTTTCATCTACTTTTGACCAACTTTCAATTTTTACATGCATATATACTTTTAATGTTTACCATATCATTATTCGATCTAGGCTAGTTATTCTTCTTTAAAAAAACTTTACACAACTCTAGATTCTCAGAATATGTTGGCTGGCTATTTTCAATTCCAAAGAATGATTTTTTTAGACAACTTTTGAATCCTGTGAAAATTCTTTGAGAAGCTCCGTCGCATTTGAAATTGAATGTTTGTAAATATGTATATTTGTGAGTGAGAGCACTTACATACACTATCTATTACCCTACGAGACTTTATATTCTTATATTTCCTGTTAACCTTTTCAACGTTCATGAGTACCAACGGTGCCATCGCACCTGAATATGAGAGAGTGAAATGCAGTAAGACTCTGAAAAGAAATCCATCACACATAAATAAATCAAATCTGCGCCACATTTACATTCGATTACCCACGTCGTTGGAAGCATCGTTTTCTTCTTCTATATGACATATTCCATCTTTTCTTGAGAATGTGGGAGAATGTAAATGTGTATACTGTTTGTGGTAGTCATTGTTATTCTGTTTGATTTTTTCTTTCAATGGAGTATCTAATATCCCATCCAAAGTTATTTGAGTATTTGAGGAGAGTTTGTGTCTAACCAACCAACTTTCACTCGGGCGAAGTTTACTTACTTTGCTTACTTACTCTTCTGACTATCATCCTTTCAACTTAGTTTATTGACTTAAAGAAAAGCTGGCTACCTGGTTGGTCCTTACTCTCTCACCGTCCTTTCACTCTCTAATGATGTCAAATCAAGTGGAGACAGCTCCTTCTCACTGTTTACACATTTCTTTCTCCTCTCTTTGATTTTTTGGACAAGCTAACTATGTACTTTGTGTACAAAACTACCTATTCGATTCATGCTCATAAGTTAGTTTATTTATAAAGGACCCTCATGGACGGATGGTTGAGAGAAAGATTGATTTTTTTCCAGCTTTTGTTCCCCCATTGGGAATATTTTTCTTGGAGGAAAACAAGTCTCGCCTTTACAAAGATACACACTTTCCCTTTCGTCACCACCCGACGTTATTTGACACTTTACGTACAGATATATTGTTTCAAGCCCATGCCTCTACCAGTCAACAATTACTGCTGACACCGCATGATTTGGGAAACAGCAAAAATGCAAACCCAAAACAATCCTTTGAGGAAAAAAATCTTTGGTATTTTTCAAACCAATAGGTTCCAAAACATTTCATGCCGACATGCTGTTCATTTTATAAATGTTACAAAATAAGTGTGTATATGTATGTGTGTTGAACTACAATGAGTTCCAAATGCACATAATAATAACTATCTACTTTTACTTGTTCAATTTTATGCAACAAGTATTATATGAGCATACAATGATAGTCAAACAATGAGACTAATAATTTTAGTGAAAGCAAATGAGTAAATGTTGTCAATTCTTTTTGAGACCTTTTTGGCGACCTACTTCATCAAGAGAAGATGAAAAAGATGTTGGATGCTGTAATTTAATTTGTGCCAATTGACAAGAAAAGCGTAAGCACACGGAAGACTTAAAGTTTTGTGAGCTTTTGGTTTGGTCCAAATACCCAACCAGATCAAAACGTCATTCAAGCTCAAGAACTAACTTCTAACTAACTAAATACACTGACATGGTTGTACGAGCGAGAACAAAAAGTAAGAACCAACAAACACAAGAGAAAGCCAAAAAGTACCATATATAATAATGCGGACAGATACATCAAAATGTTCTTTTCAGAGATACCTGGATAAACCAGCTCGTCAAATACATTTTTACAGAAAGGAATAAGTCTCAAAGGAGTATCTTCTTGCTCTTGCTGCTACCAAAACGTGTGCTTGTTGAACGGTTGAATGAAGAAAACAAAAGGTGAAGAAAGAAGGAGCAGAGGAAAATATTTGCTAGCTGAGCAACTTTATCAAAAGTTAACAGTAATCATCAGTTTTCTCTCATTGATCATAAGATCACAAGAAACTGAAAGACTTTTAAAAGGATTCTAATCGCATTTTCGGTTTTGACGAACTTTTTTCTATTTTCCTCACTCCCTCAGCGTTTTCTTTAATACAACTCCTCATATCCAAGATGAAATGCTTTTATTATCCCATTGTGTCCTTTGATCTTTAAGCTTACAGAATTTAGCAACTTTTTCTATTTGCAGTATTGTCAAGATAATTCAATTTGTGGATAAAAACAGAGACAATCGGTCAATTTTCATTACGTGTCTCATCTTAAGCAAAATTAAAGGGAAATGTTCAAAAGAAATTTACCAAATGAAACATTCTAAAAACAGATAAAACATTTTATTGAGACACATGCAAATACATAAATGCATAAAAGGCATAGGCAACAACGAAACGTGATGAAATTTGGTTTGAGTTCCTCTTAGAAATACTAATGGTCATTGAAAAGACGCGCATAACTCTTGACTCAAGTATCATTGAATTCATTAATGAGCTTGACTTTACCATGAATGTTCATGTTGATATACTTACATTGGAATATTTCCTATCAATCCAGCCTGATATTAGTTGGCCTACAAATGAACAACATATATATTATCTACATACGTTTTCATTTATCACAAGGATTTACACGAGTTCATTAAGTTCCCAATTTTTAGCAACTGATAAAACTGGGAATCTTATATAAAGTAATTCATGTCATGTATTTAAAACAAAATGCAAATCAAGTTCTTGAGAAGGCATTCAGAGAATAACGCCAAGTAAAGTTCACAAATCACATTGCATGAAACCTTTTTGTCTGTTTGGGTTTAGATTTAGTAGGATGATGAGGATGAGAGACCGTAAAGCCATAATTTCATTCTGAGGAACCGATATTTCCACATCTAATGGCAGCAGGACGAGGAATGAATAAATAATCTTTGTCTTCCCATTTGCTTCATTCTCTTTCTTAACAATGCTGTAGAACAAGGACTTTTCTTAAACTATCCATCCATTGGAAAGAGAGCCAAAGAAAACTATACTAAAAAAGAAACGTGAGTAAGATCAGTCAACAATTCTTCACCAACTGAAGAAACAAGCGAAAAGAACATCAAACAACCAAAGGTAAAGAGAAGGGAAGGAAATGTCTAATTAGCTACTCCCTCAGGAAAACCAAAACTTTCAAACTGCGTATGAAGAAAGTTCCTGTTATGAAAACTTTGTGACTTGCCAGAAAAATTAGTAGCACACAACCATATCTCATGGGAAAATAAATAAATATACAAATAACACGCTTGAATCAATCGCAAAAGTTTAACAAATATAAAAATAAACAACTGTTATTGAACCACATTAATTTGCGATTGTGATATTATTAGGAACTTTTCCAGTTAGTAGTGATAATAAATAATAACAATAAAATCTTATTATATAGAGTTTGAAGTATGTATCAAACCCCACAAGCATCTTTTCATATCCTCTTAGACAAATGCCCAACTTTCCCTTATGGCTTATTGTCTCTTTTGGGTGGGAGGATTGATGAAACAAGCAAAGGTTGGCTGCTTGCTTGAGATGGATAAGTAAGTAAAGTAATACATGGCTCAGAGAAAGTTTGCGCGTCCAAGTTTTCTCCCAATCGTCTACTTGACGGACGTGAAGTGAATTGATTTCACCAATCAAATCCACCACCCCTTTCATCTCTCTACTTAATTTTCCTACCCTTTCTCTCATGATCATGTCCTCCTGCCTTCATCTTTCTCTGCAGAAGAATGACAAAATCCTTGATTCATTATTCCACACTGCCGCAATCACGCCCTTAATACATAGGATGAGTCAATCCCTGGATGCTACTTTCTCTTTTCGAATATGGCTTTAAAATTGAGACTTTTTAGCTTTTACCGTCAAAGCTCTTTGATCTAAATCCAATAACAAACATGAACGTAATTCTATTCACTAATTGTACCACCGACCAACTAATGAGAATAATTATTAAATGGAAATAACAAATTGTTATAAAAGCACTTAAATTAGTTTCGCTAATATGTACTTGATAAACATCAACTTCCTTTCTCCATCCATATATTTTGAAATGTATTTATGTTGTAGCTAAATATATAATTACACTATAAAACAATAGAGTATAAGTAACATATATACTTTGAATCGGTGAGATTTCGGTTGATAATAAGTCACAAGAGAACTTGGTTTATGTTTTTGAAGTAGCAAAACAATTAAGGCCGAAATAGAGACAATTGTGAGCAAAGTTGTGCCTCTTGAACATGGAGAGAAAGCCCTTCAAAGTTTTGGCACTACACAAACAAGCCATGAATTTAGGTTGTACTTATAACCAAGAATTATGTCCACTCTAAAAGCATCAATCTAGCACACTAACGATAAGTGCTTATAAATACCACACATAAATAACCATCTACATCTACCTCTGTTTTCACCAAAATCCACTTTCCCTGATAAATTCTAAAAGTTAAGGACACAACGCTGGCAGACTTTCATAAGATTACACGATTAATAACTTTATTATACCTTCATTTAGTGTCTTCGTTTAGACGTAGTTTAGATGGCAATGATGAGATTTTCCCTAAATCTTCCTCATGTCTGACGAAAGTAACTAAATCTTTAGGATAAAGCTACTTTCACCCAAAGTTTGTATTCTAATGTGATAACAAATTGGAGCTAAAGCTAGTTTCTGTTACCAAATGGAGAAAGTTTATTCGCATATATTTCATGTCATTATGTAATTTGCTTCGCTGTAAATACATATGTAGGTAAAATCAATGCTTGTTGAAATTTTGCGAAAACATTACACACGACCCAATAAACCCAACCAATCAGAGTATATTTCAAGAAAAATATTTTATTGTCAACTTATATTACACCAAAAATCTACAATTTCATACAAAATCCATTACACTTTGACTTTATCGTAATCATCTCGTTATACTAAGTAATATGCATTCATATACTTACATTGATTGATTTATTGTCACAGCGTTTAAGTTTATTTGATATTTGAGCATTTCGAATTTCCGGAGAAAGTCTAAAAAGTACAAAATATTATAATGCGTTTGTTATAAATCTATGAACAATAATAATATTTTACAAATAAGTGAATAATGTACAACTATTAAGAAGAACACGATGAACTTCACAGCTCGAAATTACTCCAGTTTCTTTGATCTTTGCTTTGACTTTGACAGTAAGCCCTTTGTTAAATAAGTGTAAATGTTGGGTGCATTGGTCCAATGGTATTGGAAAGTGCATTTGCATTTTGTTGAGGTGAGACCGTAATTGTAAATTAATAGTTATTTAGATGCAACAAGAACATCACGTCTAATAGTGCAAAACCTATTTTATAAATATGGTAAATACATGTATGTGTAAAAAAGTAATAGCTATAAAATTAAATCTGCACAAAATATAACTAATTTTATGAACTAGCAATGACTAAATCAACCATCTTTTCAGTTACTTTCTCTAAATGGTAACGTTGAGAAAATGTAAATATTTGATTTTTTTTAAATCTCATTTGAAAGCTGTCTTTGGATTGACTTTATAATTTTTGTATTCCTATTCTCGCAATTTGTGTGTCACAAATTATACTTTTGAAGTTAAAAATAGTTCTTGGAAGATGTGTGAGTAACAACTAGTTTTTGATGAAATTTTGCATATTTTATATGCAAACCTATAATTTTAGACTACTTTGGTTTAATTTGTTGAAGAAGATGCCATCATTATGGTTGGAGACGTTTTATTGAGCTTTATGCCGTTGCAAATTGTTCAAAGTCGCTTTCACGGATAATCCTTGCCACAGCTTTGTAATCGTGATGTTTCTTATGAGCGCTGCAAAAAAAAAACAACACAGAAATAGCTCATTAAATTTTTTAGTATAAGCATAATATGCAAATAGCTGTATATCTTTACAATAATTTATTAAAACTAGTTTTGCCAGATAACAACGTTAATTATTATTAAAATTTTAGAAATACCTGTAGACGTGAGTCAAAAGTGAATTTCTTGAGCTGTACACGCGGCCACAAAGAAGACATTTCCCTTGGATTCTAGCACAATGGACATCTTCCATGTGTCTTTTCAAAGCGGAAAGACTGCTAAGTACTTTGCTGCAACTTGTACATTGCACGTACCGTTTTTGTTTCCTTAAACCGGCAGAATGTAGATTTCTAAAAAGATCATTTCTATTTTTATTCATCCATTAATGATTGCAAAAGCTGAATCTCTGTTTGAAAACCAAGTTTTATATTTTACAAGAAAAACTTGTTTCCCTTTGTAAAAAAAAAATGTTGCAGCTATAAAAAAACTTGTTTTAGAAAAAAGATTGATAAATAAATGTGTTACGGTCTAAAAAATTTAAAACTTTATCATTACCGATGCAGATATACAATTTTCTAAAAGCATATAATCACTAGCAAGTGAATTAATTGATCGTTGCAAAAAATTATTTAATGTTGGTCATAAATTCTAAATTTTATATCTCTTCTTAGGATCGACTGCACTGCAGTTTGGCAACTGTAAATATATTATATATATTTACTACAATTTTAAAAGACGAGTTTGGCCAAGAAAAATGCTTGCAATTAATTGGCACCTACACTCAATTTAAAACGCAGCATATTCACTTTAAATTATTCAAAATGTGGATTGACTTACGGATCATTATGTGGAATATCAAAAAAGCCAGAATGATTAGATGGACTGCCCATTGGTTTTGAAACACTTCCTGCTTGTAAAGGTTCTCTCATCATCCTCATTAAAATCCCTTCGCTAATGGAGGGTATGGATCCAGACCCTTGAGGGGACCCTTGACCCGGTAATTGATGATGAGCCTTCGGAATGATCGGACGAGTTAATTTGCTCAAATGCTTCAGTGTTAAATGTTGCTGAAGGGAAAGTGGAGATGAGCCTGAGGAAAGACCAGAATTAGAAGTTTGGGTAATTGACATTGCTGAATTTCCCAACAATGACATATTTAAGCTGTTTGTAAAGCTGGTGGGTTTGTAAGACAGGGAGTGGCGACGACTATTGTCATTAATGTTGAATGATTCGTCAGATTCCCGAATGGAAATTTCAGGTTGGATTGACATTGAGAAACTTCCGTCATCATCATCATCTTCATAGCCATCATCATCCATTTCGTTGTCCACAATTGTCATCCCATGCTCATCCCTTTCATCCCCCAAAGTCGACCTTTCCTGATCCATATTATCCATGCTGTCATTATCATGATGGTATCTTCCAATGTGGAGATTAAGTGCAGTATTATTTTTATCGTTATTATTGTCACTTGCATTGCTATCATCTTGAATGCCATCATCATCGCGATTTAATGAAGACTGGGAAGCTTCGTCCACATTATTCACATTGCTTGTTTTCCCATTCTGTTGGCCCAGTCTCATTGTTTCCCTCGGCGGCGTGTTGGAGGCCTGTGAGGACACACTGCCCGTTGACCTACTAACACTGCCATTAATGGGAGCTGGACGACTAGCCCTCGATTCCTCATCTGATGAGTTGGTATTATTGTTTAAACCAGAACTACTAATTGTTGTTGAGTGACCGTTTTCCTTTATTGGTGTTGAACGAGAGCTGAACATGTTGGTCTTATTTGAGTTGATCAAACTTGAATCATCGTCAAGTTTTGCTTCCGTCGCTAGTCTTTTATTAGGGTTTGCTAATGAAGGGGAAGCCGAAGGTGCGGAACTAGTACACGATAAGTTTTGAGCAAAGGGGGGTGGAATGTTTGCTTCGAGATCCTAAACATATTTCATTATTAGTCTTTTTAAATGCAAAATCAGATTGTTTTCAAAGTTGCGTGCATTTATATATATATACTTACCTCGTTAAGCTCAAAATCCATTCCTTTAATTCTTAAAAGTTTAGCTACCGACAAGAATGATTTCAGAGATCGTTTGTTAATTTTTATCTCTCCATCATAGATAAATTTCAAAAGGTTTCCGAGGTCTGAAGAACTAATGTGAGGCATGAATATAATTGCATGTTGGGATGAAGGCACGCTCTACATAAACAATCCTGATTAAAGTCTCAATTTCCCCTTCCTGACCAAATCTCAATAAAATTAATAATTTTCTCATTTTACCTCAAGCATGTGTTTTAAATAAGAACTGCTGGCAGATAACAACAGCTTATGAGCTTTGAAGATTTTGCTGTCCGCGACAAGTGTAGTGTCCACAAAAGCCTCCTCTCTGTATACACAAAGTTTTGAATTTGGCTGTGAAAAAGTAACTAAATCTAACCTGTAAAGAACAGCCATGGACCCCAATAACGCGGAACGTTGTGCATCCCATCGCAGATTGAATAACGCATCCTCTGCCATAGTTCTATATGAAAACAGAAATCATTAATTCAGAATCAATTCAAATATAGTCTGTCCCACGGAAGACAGTTTGTCTCGACAAAATTTGACTGAAACAAATTTGCATCGACCAAAAAATATTATCTCGTTCACACTAAAAGTTTACCTAAACGGATTTGCTAATGCACGTTTTTCTCGATGCCCGTGTGACCTATGTTAAATCGCCATTAATAAATGCATGCCTAAAATTTCAAACCCGGAACATTCAATGATATTAGAAACTGAATGTTGTAAAATGAGAAATGATTATGAACATGTTCAAAATCATTTCTGAACATGTGTTTGAGACAACTTTTTTAGGTATATGCTTCAAAAAATAATATTCTTCTAAAATGTTTTCTTGCACTGCATTTTTGCATTTGACCCGAAACATATAGACAGGGGTTAAATTTTGTTCCTTACTACAAAATATTTAGTTTAGTAAATTACATGTTTCATACAAATTTTAGCAATTTGATGTTAAAGATAATGAAGTGGGATCTGATTTAAAGCTAATTTTATGAACAAAATCATCGGCCCATAATAAATGGAACATTGTAACGTTTTACTTCACACCTAACGACTCTAGTTATGGTCTAAGTATTTCATATTTCAATCTAATTTTCTTTTGTTTTATAGTTTGTATAAAATTTATTGCAAAAACTGCTAATATATCATCCGCATGCAATTTAGTTTTGCTTAATACAAATTAACGGACGATCATGAAACTTGAAAGATATTTGAATTAATTATTATACGATTGGACGATTTTAGATCAAACAAATTATTTTTTTTTTAAATTAACAAAAAATTGCAACATTTAATTACATTTTAAGGGTATTAAAAGTAATGTTAAATCACTACATTTTTCAATTTGGGTATGTATTTATTAAGGAAACGTTAAGATCAGAGGATAGAGTCCAAAAATGCAAGAGCAGGAAATGACGCTTATTATTATGTTTTTTTTTACTAATTTGTAATCACGTGCACTCTGACTTAAGTGCTAAACGGTTAATGAGTAATATTTATATTTCGACTCCATTTCAAAATTGTTTTTTAGATGAAAGAAAAGTGAATTGGGAAGGAAGTGATAATTTGATAAGTACATAATAATCTTGAATTGTAAATCAGCGTACCTATGATATATATATTCAATATCGACACTTGTGAGTTTTGAAGTCAGTTCACTGGGTTAGCAATCTGAGATAATATATTACAAGCGTGGTTAATGTAAATAGGTTATGCAATCAACTCTTAAATCCTTCTTCCTTTAAGACACTGCACAGCTATTTAATCTTTCATGAATGAGATGACACTGTTACTTTTACTGCAAAGAGTTGACTTTTATCTAAATGCGTTTGTTGTACCCAAAAATTGAGTTTTTATGATTCAGAAAATACTGAGCAATGAAGGAGACCTAAGTATAATACTAGGTAGCTGTTCTAATAAAGCAGCAGACTCTGACTGAGCACTAGCTATCAAATGCTCAAAAGTTTTAATTCATACTCAAGAATTAACCCGAATAAAGTTGATAGTTCAGTCGTCAATAAATAGCTGATAACTCAACAGTCCCTATCACTGCTTCAATGGCCGAGAGGTAACATGTCATAATGTAAAAAAGAAACTATGCATCCTTTATACAAGCTGATGGGCTATAATATTTAGCTACATACCTAGACTTATCTCCTTTTACCACCATACCCCAATTATAGATATTTTATAAACCTTCCGAAATTAATTAGATATTTCTATATCTTTGAATCAACGTCAGCAATAATTACAACCTTTTGAGCTTTGCAAGTATTTCAAGCATGAGCATAAAATTAAACTAAATAATATGGAATATTGCTAACTGGATATATTATAGCTATTATACAATCAACAAGTTTACGCCACATTAAAATTTCGCAATCTGAAACTTCATTCCATACGTGGCTAGACATAGATTTTTATACAATCCAATAATGGTACCTTATCATCCCTAACTTATCTTTGCAAATTAGACTATGTTTGCTAAATATGTAATGTAACAACAAAAATTTACATTTAAAACATTCTCATTAACTTACCCATTATGTGATTCAGACAATACAATTTAAGCAAGGCAACAAAGATAAGTGAGCAAAAATTGGGCACATGAGTATGAAATCTCTAGCTATAGAATATATATGTAATAGGTAGGTAAAACCAGATCGGTTAGCTTATGACAAGATCAATAAGCATTTTGGTGTTGTGCGTACATTCCGAGAGAGAAGATAAGGGTGGAAAGTAATGTGCGATTTCAAAATATGTAATTATTTCATCAAAAAAGCTTGTGATATTCCAGTCTCTAGTGGGACAAATGATATCAGAGGAGGTCAGGTAAAGTGTGAAACGGAATGATGATGACATGACATACTTTTCACGTATCAAAAAACAAACATATACTAATTCCGTCCATCTAAAAATCTTGGCTGTTTTGTCCGTCTCCAGCCAGGTACAAAATTTTATCACAGGACGTTGTTTATTGTCACTAGTAATCTCCCGACTAAATAATAAGCCATAGCAGGTATTTAGGTAGCTATTGAGCAATATAATGAGGATAAAATGTAACATTTTATGATATGGCGTTGGCGTTAATTTTTTGAGATGTTGTCGAGTGGTTTGTTGTGTAATAATAAGTGTTGTATACTTGCTGGAAGTATTTTTCATCCCCTATTTATAGGAATACAAATACACTTTGACAAGTTCTTCATTTATCGTCTGTTGTGCATGGAATTGAGGTTGAGTTTAAGTTTAAAACGCAAATATCTTTATGGAAAAATTAGATGGATGTATCAGAACATATGAAGAGCAAACAAGTATTTAGTAGATATTACACAAGAATATAATACCTCCATTTGTTCCTTATCTATCTATTCTCAATTGTTTGGTCTGTAAAATTAATATTTGATTATTTTTTTGTAGTTCTCATCATAAATGTATCCAACCAATAACTGTACTAAAAAGAGCAAAATCCAGCCACTTCAAAAAATAAGGACGCGTAATAGATTTCATATTCGGTATATGAAACATTTGTATATATATAGCTTCAAATATTTATAAGTGATTATCAGGTACATCAATTGTTTAATTGATGGCTCTCCAGCTTGTTTTTTTGCTGATGTTATCATGAAAATTATCTAATAGCCGGTAATTCGGGTATAATATGTTTGTCAAAAGAAAGTTTTTTTCTTCTTTCTCAAATAGTACTTACTGTTTTTGAAAGCTTTTTTCATGCTACAGTTATTCAAAATTTTGTATTGCGTTATTTTTTCTGGAAAAAAATATTTGTTCGATCAAGATTTTGTTTACGCGTCCACAGTTTATGAATGTTTGTACAATTCCTCTTAAACCATGTGCTATAATATGACGACACAAAAAGACTATGAATTATATTGCAAAACTTAATTTGTTTGATCATATTCTTGAAAATAGAAACATACATATATTGGAAATGATTTTACTATACCATAATACTGTTTTTTGATGACGGAAAAATTTCGGAAGATTTACTTAATATGAAATAAAATAGGTCACAGATGAGAATTAGTAAGAATGAAATGATGGCTCACCTGACTGAAATCTGAAGAAGTATGACACTTGACACTCTAAACTCCAAACTCGTGTTGTGTAGTTGAAGGACTTATTTGATCAGCAACGTGCAGGTGACCATCCAGAGTTGTCACTTTGAGATAAATCACTTGTTTGTAAAAAAAAAACGTTTCTTTGTTGACAATCAAGACAATCTTCAAAATACGTATGAATTAGAGCAACTTAAGATAAGCTAAACATCCGTCGTTTAGTGTACTAAAGAACTAAGACCCCTCTTCGTTATGTTTGATCAAGATTTGTAAATGTTATTTCTTTGTAGGCGATATTATACAATAATTAAAAATTACATGTTGGTTAAATCGATATTGAATTAAGTAATTGTTTCACAACATTTGTCTCAAACCATCTATATGTTTCACTAACTTCTTTGTTGTTGTGTATCTCGAGGTTAGGTCAAACTAAATATATAAATAATAAAAATAACTTTTACTTTCCATTCTCCGACATTAGTAGAAAAATGCACTCATCAATTGTTTTGCAGGCAGAAGATAATTCACTTTGGACAATAAGTTTTAACTGTTGTAAGTCGAGGTTGAAACAACTTTCTAGGATTTTGTAGAGAGGTATAATTGCATACGTTGCAATTACCTAGCTATGTATTTCTCACGGACTTTTAACAATGACAGTTAATTCCTCCGAAGGACTGTTTTCAATTTCAATGACGATGAAACATGTAAATATTTAGCACTGGGGAAATGGAGACACAGTAATTTAAGTTCAACCGTTAATTGATAATGTTCATTGTCTGCAAACGAGGGGAGCAAGCAGAGTGAGGAAATATGCGACAAACCAAGTCCATCCAGGCAGAGAAATAGATGTTTCAGATTGCATTTGGATTCTAAGAAATTCTAGGGCTTGATTTGAACATATTATTCAACTCAATTTTTAGATTTCACATGTCATATATGTCACTCTTCTTCTTCAAACGAATGTATAAGGGAAGTTGAGACTGAGTCACAAAAGTTATAAATTAATCATGGGTTTACTCTCAATGTGTCGCATTTCATCACTTGTTTACTACAAGACACTTTTTATACGATCCCAGCTCTCTTTTATTTCCTACTTTTTATCTCTTTTGTGGTAGCGTCTGCAATTTGTTTACGTCCCGACAAAAATCTTTAGAAGTTCAATAAGATCAAGAGTTGAGTACCTTCCATAAGATGGTTTATTAAGATTATTACAAGCTGATGGAAATTTACAGAAGACTGGAAAAATTGGGATTATTTGGATCTAAAAGATTAACTTGACTTATTATGTATATCAACAACTTTTCAAATAACTGTTATCGTATGCATAATAATAAATATATTAATTAATTTTGATGATCGGGAAGGAATACACGATTTCCAAGTGTGGAAGATATTTTGCAACACTTTTTGTTTGTGTCTCTTTTTCTATACTGACAAACTCGAAAACTTAAACTTATAATGCTATTAGTATTAATTTGTATTGCACTCACTCTTCTTTGTAAATGAAATTTTACACCCCTCTATTAGTATTTCAAGTTAAATCACAATTTGGAAAACCAACTGATTTATAAGTTCTCGTACAAATTTTTGATTGGTAAGTACAATCTAAGAAGTTGCTGCAGTTTACTTGGACAAGAGTTTAACTTGACATGTTAATCTGTATTACGCAATGATGACTATGTTTCACTCTGTGTACTAAGTGTCAATGTAAACAGAAGAAAGATATCTGTGCAACCGTTAAATAGTTTAATTAATCCTTATATTTTTGGCAAAGGATGCGATGCGTAGCAATTTTGACTTGTGTCCAAGTCATATTGAGACATTGGATGCAACAACGCAACGTGAGCATTAAACGCAAGAGAGGAGAAAGATGAGACACTTTTTGAGATACTTCACCCTTGAAATTAATGTTTTGCACGAATTAAATTTTATCACAATTAATTATGGGAAGTAACGCAAGTTAATTTGTCAAAACCAACTGTAAATGATGAAAAATTGTCTAATGGCCAAGATATGACATGACGTTGTGGGTCCACAGCACACAATAACTGAAAGTGACTTGAGTAAAGTAAACGTTTAATTAAAGATTAAACTTTGTAAATGGTATTGGGTTAGTGACTTGTGTCAATAGAAAATGGTTTTGTACATTAAGATTTGTCTAAGTCCATAGCACAAAATCTTAGAGACCTTAGTCGTAGAAGTTACAAATAGAAAATGAAAATTGCGCATTCATCCTGTTCCTGTTTCTATCCCTCTCTCAATAGTAATTCACATCTAGTTGACTTACTTGGTTAACTTTTAAAGTTAGTAAGACAGAGCAACTTTATTACTATAAAACCCAACTTTATCAAAGTTGGTTTAGGTGAGTTTAAAGTAACTTATCTAGTATCTCATCCCTATATATTCTCAAATACCAACTACCAACCAAATTCTAGTTTACCTTAGACAACATACCTAATTTCTTCAATAAGAAAGAAATAATAAAAGCAATAAAATCATTAATACATAGTTTGGTGATTGAAAAATGCAATATGCAGTCGAATTATTTATTATGAAACATTTTGAAACATTTCAAGAGTCTTCTGAATTCCATACAAATCAATCAAGAAAAATGTAGAATATAAATTTATGTATGTTATTCAAACGTTTCAAAACAATGTACAGAATAATAATAATTATTATTTATTTAACTAAAATTACAATAAGTGTTTCCTATTTTGAAGAACACTTTATAAAAGAAAAGATTTAAATTAAATTATGCATGGGTCGTAGTACTTGATGTCGTCTATCACTAGTTTTAAATTTCATCTAAATATTTACTGTTGACTTTGAATAAACTGCTTCTATTAAATTCGAAGCTATCTAGGAGAAAAAATAAATGCAAACTTTTATGGCCATTATTTTTATTTTTATAACGTTAAAATAATTTAGCTAGGGCATCAAATAAAAATAACGTTCTTCTTCTTGTTTCACAAACAACTGGTTTTGATTTTTGGCTGGACAGACGAAATGAACTGGTCTTCACTTGGTCTTTACTTGCCACATTAACGATATGACTGAGGGAGTACATCAATTGAATTTTAATCTGGCTCATTTACTATCACTTTTGATTGAGTTGTTTTCCAAGTCTGGCTCAGTCACCTTGATTTAATTTGCTTTTTATGCTACGACTGGACTCTCTAAAAACGTGTAACATTATTCATGACCGTATTTTTTGTTTAATCTCATAAATAAATATAAAGCAAATAATTTAAGGTTATATAAAATAAAATGGCTTGCAACCTTTTGTTTCCAGTATTACTTTTGCTATCTCATGTTTTGTTATCCGTCGACATCATAATATGTATTAAATTATCATCCGTCGTTAGTTATTCTTTCCAAGTCTAAATCTAGACGCCGAGATACATTGAACCCAATTCTGAGATTAAGCGGATTATATGTTGATGCATGTTCTCTTGTTATTGTATGCCATATTTTGCATTAAGATTGGAAATTAATGACAGTTTGTTACTTTATCAAACAATTGATTGTTTTTTTATTTAACAAAACTCTTTTATACTAGTTTCATCCTCCATCCATTCCCAACTTGTCCTAGTTTTTCTTTGCATAAAATTGTCCATCAACTATTATATTATAGTAACTGTAAACAGTTTTTCCCTTTTAAATGCATATGATAATAAATAATAATAATATACAAATGTCGACATAAAATACTGAGACGCATTAGATTATTATGCAAGTTACAAAATCTTGAAGAAAGGAATAGATATTGCTGGAGAGACATTAAGTTGATATCTATTGATGGATTTCAATTCAATACATCAGCAACCTATTTAAGCTTCTTATTACTAGGATGGAATGCATGGTCTGGAAGGAATAAGGAAATGAATAACGTTACTATTAGATAGATTAAAGTAATGTCAATCTGATACTCGTTTAATTTGGTTATGTCTGATGAAATTTATAGCCTCCCATGTAGCCTAATTTCAATTCAAATCGAATTGAATCTATACCACAATCAAAAATATTTTCATTTAATACTTATAGCTTTGATTTTTAATTATTGAACGTTGACGCACATTATAGCATGTTTATTTAATGGAATTAATAGATAAGCCGATTCCTTTTTTCCACATTATTTACGATTTCCCAGTCAAAGGGTATATATGACTACTTACGATTAGCCAATTTGACCAAGGGTCAAAGAAAACGCCAAAATACACAGAGAAGTAAAATTATATGCCAGTTTATCAAGAAGCTTGTTTCTTAATATTTTGTCATAAAATATATGAATTAGAAAATATTGAGTCCCATGATGAAAATATTTTCAAGTAAAGTTTACTTGATTCTGGAAATACATCAAGTACATAAATAAAATGGATAAAATTATCCTTGAGCTATCGTAAGCCACTCGCTGCTGTACATTTCCACTGACTCCTCATATTCTTCCAAGAAAACCTCATTGTTCTTCAAACTAGATGAAAATGAAATAGCTAAAATCCTGTATTCACTCCACACAATTTAAGTTGTCATCATTGTCCTTTGTTGATCTGCTAGTGAGTTAGCAAGCGATTTATGTTGATTTGGGATAAATGACGCCGCAAATAAAATCGTTGTTATTTATTTGTGTTTTATTAAACTTTGATAGAGTACAGGCATTTTATTATTATATATATAATATATATAATTGATACCTCAGTATAGTGTTTGTTGTCTATGGACAAAAATGCTAATGTGTAAAATTTCCACTTTTTTTCTCGATTTATTTACTTACTTGTGTCCTTCAAGTTTAACTAGTTTTAAGGACGACTAAATAATAAATATTTTGTCTGGAATCTCAAAATTATTACAATGTTTTAAATTTATTTTTTAGGATTTCCATATCATGTGTATAAAAAAAAATAATACCAGCAAAAAAAAAGAAATGAGAAAGTAACTTATTAATTGAAATCAATTAAAATAAATATTTTAAAATATTAATAAAACGAGGATATTTTAACAATTAACCTCGCTTGTTAAATACACGCTATTAATTAATTCCTCAGATGAAATAGCTCTGTCTAATAAAACTGCATTTTCAAACAAGTTTAAAGATGCATCCCAAGACATGACTTTTTCTGTTTAAACTTCTAGTCAAATTACTAGAACCTTAATTTGAAATGATTTATTAAAAGCTTTATACACTATGTCAATGTCAGATTTGTGCTTTAAATGGGGAGTGGAAACATATTTTAGACAATTATGAAACGTGCTATGAATTTTATTTATATATCTTGCAAATTATTTGTAAATTAGCTATTTGTAATTTCAAAAGCATTTACAAAATACGAAACTTTTTTAGTGATAATAATTTAGCCGAATTTGCTGTTTCAATACTTTCAATGAGTTCATGGCACATTCTGGTAAAATCACCAATAAAAATGATGCTTATTTATGAAAGTCTGCAGCAAATGACATTTGAATCTCATCTCATCAAAGATATGTAAAAATTGTGCTGGATTTAAGCAAAACAAATTCTTCCCAAGATAAGAAGGGAAATGAATGAATTTGTAGAATTGGGTGCAGTTTGCCAACTATCAACTCCTTTTATTAAAAGGAAACTAGAAGACCTCAAATTGAATACATAACTTATTGCTTCTTTATATTTATGAAACTATTTTATTTATCCCATCCAAGTCCAACTACAACTAAAAATTTCAACAAATGCTCCTTTTGACCAACATTTGGCAAAAATAGAAGAAACAAATAAAAGTTCAAAAAGATAGATAATGAGCTTTGAAATTTTGAATCAATTATGCGTTTGGCGTATTCATATCTAAATATAATTGGCTAATACTGGTTTTCCAGAATTAATTATTTAGCTTGATGAATCCATAAGTAATGAGCGTTGAATATTAATTTCTGTGTCCAAAGATAACAGCATTTTTACACCCACTTTTGTCTCAAATTATTCCAAGCCAAAAAAAGAGGCAAGTTGATAAATGTGATACAAATTAATATAGGCGCCAAAATCAAACGCTAACCCGGCTTGTTGAGGACGTTGAAGTTTCTTTCTTCCAAAAGTTTTAATTTGTGACCTTGGACCTCTTTTTGGGGGGAAGGAAGTGGGATGAATCGCCGACGACGTTTAGAGGACACGGAAGGAGGTAAATTACACAATATTTAAAGATTCCATCATCTTTTTTATTTAAAAAAGGAGAGACGAATTTTAAGCGTCGGAGGACTTCGTCATACATTGAGAAAAAAGAGGAAGATCCTATTAAACTTTTGCTTTATGAAATTGGAGAAAAGGTAATTGGTTAAGTAAACGGCGGTATTATAACTATTATAATTTAATTAATAAATTTAGTCAACTTCTGTCGAGACAAGTATTGAAGGGACTGCAAAGGTTTTGGAAACGGAATTGGCTGGCCAAAAGCCAAAGATTCTGCAAACACTCATCGAAGTGGTGACAACTTTTCCGGAAAAATATTCCATATACTCTACTTTGGCTGGATTGCTAAATGCCAAGAATTATAATTTGGGTGGAGAGGTAAACAAACAAAAATATGAATAAATTATTTTACCAATTTAAAATATGTTTTATCATAGTTTGTAGAGTCGCTGGTTAAATCTTTTAAAGAGTTTTTGCGAAGTGGAAATTGGAGAAATTGTCAATTTACTGTTCGGTTCATCTCGGACTTGGTAAATTGTCATGTTGTGTCTGCTACATCTTTGCTCCAGCTGTATGACACATTTATGGAGGGTGCGATTGACCCAGCCGTTCCGCAGGTATGGAATGAAAATTAATTCAAGAGTTTGATTTAATTTAAACTTTGAAAAAATAGGTGCGTCGTGATTGGCTGGTTTATGCAATTCTCTACTGCCTACCTTGTGTTGGGCGAGAATTATACGACAAGAGAGAACAAACTGTTGAACGTCTTATGATAACGATTGACACTTATATGAAAAAGAGGAAGAGAGTGCATACGGGAATGTTGCGAGTTTGGTCATCTGATGAACCGCATCCCCAGGAAGAAGTATGATTCAATCTCTAATTTATTTTTAAAAAAATACATTTTCTTTAAATTTTCTTCTTTTAGTATTTGGATTGTTTATGGGCACAAGTTGAAAAGCTAAAATTGGACGGATGGGTCGAAAAACATATTACTCGACCTTATCTGGCGTTTGATAGCATTCTATGCGAAGCTTTGCAGCATAATGTCCAGCAAATCACGTTGCCTCCACATCATGATGGAATGAGATATCCAATTCCCAGCGTCGTCTTCAGAATGTTTGATTACACAGATTGTCCAGAGGTATTTTAACCAAGATTCGAATAATTTTCCTCTTAAAATTTTCAATATTTGTTTTTGAATTGTAAAGGGATCAATGGCTCCTGTGCTTCCTGGAGCCCACTCAATTGAACGTTATTTAATTGAAGAAGACTTGCGAGATATTTTGCGAAAGTATCACTTGGAACGTCGAGAATGGTAATACTATACACACTTAATTAAAGTATACCTGTTAACCTTAAATATATCTTGTCTTGATATCTTAGTGCTTCTCAATTGTTGGATTATCAGCATAATAATCGGATACCTTTAGAGTATATGATTGTTGAAATTATATTTGGAGAACTATTTCGTCTGCCAACGCCAGAATACTTGGAAATATGCTATGGATCTATTTTAATTGAGCTTTGCAAGAAACAAGCTGGAGTAATTCCACAAGTATGCACAATATAATATCATTTTTTTATTTTGATATTTAAAAATTTCTATTATAATGTTATATTTTATTTGTTTTTAGGTGTTGGCTCAAACAACTGAATTGTTGTTTGATAGACTGGATACAATGAATGTAATTTGTATTGATCGATTTGCAAATTGGCTCTCATATCATCTGTCCAATTTCCAATTCCGTTGGAATTGGGATGATTGGATTTACTCGATGAATTTAGATCATGAGCATCCAAAACCAAAATTTATTTCTGAAGTTATTCAAAAATGTATTCGGTAAAAGATGCATTCAATTACAATCATTTTCTTTCATTATTACTAATTATTATTAACCATATTAAATTAAATTTTTTTTTTTTACAGATTGTCCTACCATGAACGCATAATGGAAATGATTCCTCAACCATTTGAAACTCTTTTCCCTTCCAGAAGTACCGAACCATTATACAAGTTTTTTGAATCAGATAAAGGTAAGCCGTTAATGCTTAGGGCTTAGAAGTCTAAAATGTAACCTCCTTTGTTATTTATATCTTGTACTATTTTTCGCTTGCTAAAACTGGACCGTTTCCCAACTCTGTAGTTTTCATACACTCGATTTTTATGTGACTGTTGTCGTATTGGATAATATTTTCTCTCATTGTCTAAAATATTGGACACTACATAAGGTCTATCATTTTGTTCATGCTGTTTACATTTGTCCGTGTCCAATTGTTGATAAGGTTTATTCTTTACTTTAGGTTTGCTTTTTGTTTTCGTCCCCATATTATGTGGACGCTGTTGCTGATTCCCTAAATTGTTGTTGTTTTCAAACATGTTTCCTTGATTCAAGAAATTGTAATTGAGATAGTGTGGAAAGTTGGTTGGATAATTAATTAAAAACGGTGATGGTTGAGGCGAAGGCAAAACAGGAAACGGTTGTCCAGTCGGTATAATCTGTTCTTGCACAGGAGTCGAAATTGGTGATGGTTGTGGTGGTGGTGTAATTTCTTCTGGAGAAAGAATGTCTTGAATTGATTTAGGGAAAGTTGTAGGATTTTGTGATAGTGGTGTTTCAGCTTCTTGCAATGGAATCACTGGCGAAGGCTGATGTTGAACATTATTGATCTCTAGATTTAGTGGTGGCAATGCTTGTTGAGATGGATGCGGTGATGTTAGGGGCAGTTGAAAAGGAATCTCATAATTAATTGGTCCATTCACATTTAAATCTGCGTAAGGAATAGACTGGTAAATGTTGTTGGGATTCTGAAACTGTTGCTGATTATAGTAATTCTGGAGGGCTAGATTAAACTGTTGTTGTTGCTGAAATTGCTGAGGAGAGATTTGTGGAGCATTTGACAAAAATTGTGGGCCATTGTTTAAGACTGGATTTCTAGGACCGGAAATCACAGGAAGTGCTTGTGGTATCGGATCTTGGAGTAAATTTATTGACGGTTCTTGTGGAGGGTTATGATAAAAGCCATTGTTCATTGTTGCTGCGTCATCATCTTGATGGTGATTTCCAACATTTGACGCACTTTCTTGATGGACAAGTTTTGGATTTCTAGTACTTTCACTAGCTGACTTTGTGAGAAGAATAGGATGCCGATGCATTATCTCATAAAGACGAGTTAATGGATCAACTGGTGAGGGTAAAAAATCCCCCTCGTTTGAAAATGGTAGAAATTCTGGTGGAGTTGGGACACTGTGTGGAAGAGGATGAACTAAATATTGCAGGGCAGGGTGTCCATTTGCTTTAAATATGCGACTAACTGACCAGTAAGCAATTAATATTTCTCCTGGGCCAAATAAATAACACTGGCAGTTGTCTGGAGAAGATAAACCTCTTTCGGGATTTACTAAATACAGCTCAGAGACAACTCGAAGATGCAAATTTCCATCGTGAGAATTGACAAGGATTCCCGAAATCACAGGCCCCTCAGATAACGGAAGATAAATTGGACTTGTTGGGCTGTGGGAGACTTGAGACATTTTATCCACAAATTCTACCTGAGCAGTTTTTATAGATTTCCAAATTTTGGGAAATCTTATTTTAAAGATTTCTCCTTCTTCACGATGATCAATAAATTCATTGTTCTTTTCAGAAATCATTCCTTTCCCATTCGTTATGCTCTGGTACAATGCTCGCTTGAGATATTTAACCCATGATTTTGGAATCTTTTTTGCCACTTGATTATGATTACTAATAACGTCATTATTTGAGGCTTCTGCATCTTGAAAAGGCCTTGATCTGTTGTTTATTCTTTTCGATTCCCATAATCCAACTCTCTTTGACATTACATTTTTGTTATTGAATAATTTTGATGTTTCCTGGTCTTTTGATGACAGTGATTTTTTTCGAATGCTACCTCTTGTTATTGTGCTTGTTTCTATATCTTGGGAAATATTATCCAAAAGTGTTGTCTCTGCTGAAGAATTTACATTGTTTTTATTACTTATTTCTGGAACGAGTATTTCTCCAATTTTTTTCGTTTCGTATTTGGTTAATGACAAATTTCGTTTTGACTTTACCAAATTTTCAATAGGAATAATTAAAGTGTGAACCCGAGACGTTGGCGTTTCAATTTGTATCGATATATTTTTAAAATTATTAGAATAATGTTTCAAAGACACTTCTCGTTTGGCATTCACATTCACTTTTTCGGAGGGCGATGCATAACCCGTAAAAGTATCTTGCGGAGGTGTGTAACAACAAGGTGGAAGATAAAATTGAGAAAAGTCCAGTTTCCCTTTAATCTCCGCTGCCAGCAATGCGAGAAATGTCTAATTTTAATATCAATTATCAGTTAAAAATCATTAATTAATTAATGGTCAAAATTAATTATGAAAACTGTCTTACCACTATAACTATAAGTGAGAGCTTCATTTTGTAGTTGGGTTTTTAAGTTTTTGATTTCTCAAAATCATAATTTTATTGAACATAAAAATATCAATCACCCTAATAAATATTCATGGGGGGTTATTTTTGGCAATTGAATTAAAAGTTTTGTCTGTGCACCTCAAACCATCCCAAAATCAGTAATGAGTCTTTTGTGCATCCTTTGTGTTGATAACTTCCGTTAAGATTTCTTTTTCATGTACACAACAATTGGTCCTCGCTGGCGATCAAATTGGTGTAGGATGCATTAGATTATAGCAGTAGCAGCAGCGTCTATTAATGTTTTGCTAGCTAACTAATGAATTTTGATCCTTATGCATTACTTTTTTAAAAAGTTCGTGTGGGGACTTTTGTTATTTTAAATTGAGTCATGAGCATGATTCCTGTCCTGTATAAAGCTGTATATAATTCACATCACTTTGTGATTTTCTTTAGCAAGTTGGCTATTAAAATGGCGAATTAAAAGTGTCATAATATAGAAACATTGTCTCACATTTAGTAGACATCATAATAAGTGAATATATGAATCGTGGTCGTAACTCACAAAGGACGCCACGCTACACTTCATACCAACAGTGATTACGTTTAATGAGAAAAAGCAGACCTGACCTGTCATAATAATTAATTTGTACATGCTCTGATATTTGCACACTGTTCGGAAAATGATTGACAAAAGCCACTGAAATGGCTATAAATATTTATGATATGCTGTGATTGTTTTAATTATATTTTAAAACTGTTGACTGTCCTTAGTTGACTTCCTCTCAGTATGGCTGGTTTGATAAAGTATTTGTTTGCGATGTCGCAAGGCCAGATTGGCATTTGTTCCTGTTCCTACTCAAAAGTATCAATTAAGAAAGTTAATTTCTACTCACATGTTTAAATTATGCTAATTTAAATGTGGTTACTCCCACATTTTCCTGAATGACAGACGACAGTTATATTCTGCTTCTAGCCTAGTTTTTATCATTCATTGTCTTTAATTCCTGATTAATTCTTAAACGCAAAAGGACAGGAAATTGTCTCATGGTTGACAAATTGAATTACTTGAAGGCTGTAATTGGTATGTTGACGACTGAATGATTAAAGTGAATAGAAAATTGGACATGTATTCACGATCAACAAAGAGAGAAAGCAGTGGAAGTGACGGTGGTAGCAGCTTTGCGTGAGCTTTTTTTTTGTTCTTGTAATCCATTAGGTTAATGTTAATGTCTTTTTGGTTTGCCTAATCCTGTTGTGGCAAATTAAATTATGCACAGTCTCTTGTAAACATTAAATAATGAGATGAGAATGAAAACTAAAACAATGGGATGAGTCAAATAATGGCACTCTTTGCACGTTGACCTTCTTTTTTATTTCTATTGTGTAATTTCTTGCTCAAGATTTGCCTGCATTTTAGCCACACGTTTTTGCAATCTGTGTAATTTTTGATTTTTTTTTTTAAATTTACTTTGTAGAAGAGAAAAATATCGTCGGATGGACTCAATCTAAACAACTTCAAGCGGCTTTCAGGGGCAAAGCTCCTGTTGATGAAATTACTGTCATTATGCGGGATGTCCCAAATCCATTGGATGACGACGAAGCGACCCATAATCCAATTGCAATTGATATCTTTTCTCAAACTATTTTCATGCTTGGATCAAAAAGTATCAGCCATTGTCAAACAGCCATTGCCAAATATCAAGTGGTCTTTAAAGTAAGCAAATCATATACTATTTAATACGTCTTACTTTCAAACTGTTGTTATAATTTTATTAATGTTATTTCATGTTTATTTATTTAGGAATTGGTTCCTAATGAAGATTCTCAATTATGTGTTTTGAAAGCTGCATATGACGTTTGGAAAAATGATACTCAAATGTTGGCTGTTGTGGTGGAACTATTGTTGAAATATCATGTTATTGAATGTGCTTCTGTTGCAAACTGGGTTTTTATGAAAGAAATGACCGGAGAGTTTACTAGGTACTATTTATAATATTGTTTTTTTTTAAATGAAATTTAGTTAGTTTAACCAACTGATTTTATATTCAATGCAGAATCTACTTGTGGGAGATTCTTCACATGACTATTCGAAAGATGAATAAACATGTATCAAAGTTGAGTACTGAGCTAAATGAAGCCAGAGACAAACTTCGTAAAGCTGAAATGAATTCGAGTGACAGTGAAGCAGAAGATGAGAATATGCAAAAGGAAAAAGAAAATAAAGATATACCAACAGAAGAGCAAGTTGATAAAATGGAAGAAAGACTTGAAGCAGCTCAAGCTGACCAAAAGAATCTGTTTCTCATTGTTTTTCAACGTTTCATTATGATTTTATCGGAACACATCACGCAATGTGATACGGATGGGAAAGCGTTTAACACTTCGTGGTTTAAATGGACTATTGGCAGATTGCAACAAGTTTTCTCTCAAGTATGTGTACTCTAAACAAAAATGTCACATTTGAATTTGTTAAGTAATTATTTTCTTTGCAAATTTTAGCATGCTGATCAAGTCGCTCAGTATAGTTCAACATTGGAAACACTTCTTTTCACTCAAGATTTGGACAGGAATATTTTAGAGATTTTCCAACAATTTCAATCTCTTAAAGCTTAACTCTTTTTGAGTATGTTACATTGTTATTGCATTAGTATTTTACTATATTATTATAACTCTTCTATTAACATGTGTGTAGTAATGTCAAATTCTTTATAAAATGAAAATTTATTGGCATTCAGAATATTTATAAAAAGTTGACATTCTTGTCTTGCATAGATTTGATTTAAAAAATTTGGTTTGAAAGAATAAAATGAGCTGAAAATCTGAATATAAACAAATATTTAAAACGTATTGTTATTCAAGCTTTCTTATGCTTTGAGATAACTTGAAGAATATCTGTAACATCGTCTTTTGATCCGAGAAAGATTGGAGCACGTTGGTGAATTGATGTTGGTTCAATATCTAATATTGGAATTGTCCCATTGCTAGCCAGACCTCCAGCTTGCTCCATTATGTAACTCATTGGATTGCACTCATAAAGAAGCCGAAGCTAAAATCAATTAAGGAGTGACATACACAATTTAGAAACTGAATCTTTCTTGGTCACATTATAAAAAAATAATTTAATTAATATACTAACCTTTCCCTTTGGTGCATCCTTAGTGGCAGGGTACATGAAGATGCCCCCGTATTTCAAGGTTCTATGCACATCAGCAACCATTGATCCTATGTATCGGGCTCCATAAGCTTTCCCAGTCTATATTAACCATCAAAATTGAAATAAAAGATGATAAATATTTTACGAAACTTTACCGCAGGATTCTTCTTAGAATCGACATACTCTCTGATTGCATCGTCCCAAGTAGCTGCATATCCTTCATTAATGCTATAAATTTTTCCTCTGGGTGGTACAGTCATATTTGGATCAGTCAAAATGAATTCTCCGATGGCCTACATAACATAATTAATGTAAAATCGACAACTTTTCACATTTTCAAGAGGGATGAATATTTTTTTACTGGATCCAGCATAAATCCGTTAACGCCATGTCCAGTAGAAAGGACCAAGGCCGTTGCAGAGCCATAAAGAGCATAACCAGCGGCCACAAGTCGACTTCCTTTTTGCAGAGCATCTTTAATTGATGGCGCATTATCCGTTGATAATCGTCTGTTTTCCAAAAGAAAATAAATTATTTTATAAAATTGAATGCATAAAAGAGAAAAATAGTATTACTTGTAAATTCCGAAAATTGAGCCAATTGAGACAAGACAATCAATATTTGAAGATCCATCCAAGGGATCAAAGCAAACAATATATTTCCCTTGCTTCTCAGTTTCGACCTAACCAAAGTCAAATTATTTTAGCATGCATGCAAAATTTTACATTTGCTGAATTAGAATGCGTACTTCGATAATATTTTCATTCTCCTCAGATACAAGGAGACAGGTCGTGTAGGATGACCTCATCAGATTGATAAACAAGTCATTGGAAAGGACGTCCAACTTTTTTACTTCTTCACCCTGAACATTTGTTTCTCCAGCAATTCCATACCTTGGAAAAACAGTGTTGTTTTTGATTAGCATTCAAACAAATTTAATCTATTCAAATGGATAATGCGAGATCATAGCATGACGTAGACTAGAAAAGCAGACTGTATTATTTTATGATATTTTATCTTGCATATTATTTACAAATGTAACTTACAATTTTGCCAACCCAGCCTTTCTCACAGCAGAAGAGATTGCTTTGACTGCGGCCTGGATAGTGGTTAAAAGAAGTGTCAAGTCCCCCGTGGCATCAGGGGCCAGTCGACGCTGTTCCCCAAGGACAAATCTCGTCAACGTCATGCAATTCGTGTCGATGGATTGTCCTGAACTCATTTTTGCTATTTTCTGTAAAAACTAAACTTGCAAGATGAAAGATGCTTTTGTGGTGTATTAACTATGTAAGAGTCTCTTCTATTTTTCCCTTGTTCGTCCCTGTTTGTTCAAATTCTGGACTCAGAATGAGAAAACAAGGCAATAAAGCAAACTTTGGAGCAAGAGTGGAGTATTCCACTACGTTAAATAATATGCATTTCATTATCGACCTTTCTTTACGAGCCGGGAAGCTGCTTACATGCAGATCTGCACGTTATGTCGTCCCATGTTATTTTCCACCCCTATCTGCATAGTTAAATAGGCTGCTATTAACATCTTGGTTAAAAAACTTGGTTAGCAAATATTATTAAAGAATCAAACAAAATGAAAATCGAGACGCTATGAAAATGCAATGAATAATGCAGACAAAGTTTGCGGGAAAGGGTCAAAGGGGAAGAAATTGTAATTTTTTTAATAAGTTTTTTTAAATAGCCACTTTTACATAATAATATTAATATTTCTCTCTCATCAAGATTAAATGTCGTGCAATTACGCCGAAGGACTTTCGCCATATGAGTACAAAGGAAAACTCGGGATTCCAGAGGTAAATGATCAGCTTGCTACAAATTTTATCCGATTTACAATTTATAATGCTTTCCTTGGCTTCTTAGATTTTTGACGATGAGAAAACTGTTGAAGATAAGATTGGGAAACTTGGGGAGTGGATGAAAGGGGCGAGACATGTGGTGGTTCACACCGGAGCTGGAATTTCCACAGGTAAACAATTAATCAACAAAATTAAATTTCATCAATAAGAAAACGAATATTTAAATTCTTAAAACTTAAAACTTAAGCGGCAGGGATCCCCGATTTCCGAGGCCCCAATGGCGTTTGGACACTAGAGGAAAAAGGATTGAAGCCAAATATAAATGTCTCTTTCGATTCTGCGGCCCCCACAGAGACTCACATGGGGCTGGCCGCCCTCGTGGGGGCTGGATACATCAAATACGTCATCAGTCAAAATATCGACGGCCTCCATCTACGTTCTGGACTTAAACGCTGCAATGTAAGCGAACTGCATGGAAATATGTTTGTGGCTAGATGCAATTTTTGTGAAAGGTGGGGTATGATTACAGAATTATTAGTTTTATTTTATAAGCTTAAATTATTATAATTCCATTTGAATTTTAGAGAATTTGTTCAGCCGAATTCAGTGCCGACTGTGGGTCAGAAGGAAATTGGTCTTGATTGTCATTGGGTGAAGACTGGTGGAAGAACATGTCGAGGGAAGCTTAAAGATAACATTTTGGACTGGGAACATAATTTACCAGACAGAGATCTTGATGCTGCAGATATGCATTCAACGTATGTGTAATATGTGACGGATTTTTTATTTTTATTTTATCAACCGTTCAACAAAATTTTATTGTAGACTTGCCGATCTAAGTATTTGTTTGGGGACAACTCTTCAAATTATACCTGCAGGAAATTTACCTCTAAAAGCCAAGAGAAATAATGGAAAAGTTGTTATTGTTAATCTTCAACAAACTAAACATGTATGTATTCATTCTAGCAATAGTTCATTTTTTTTAGATGACAAAATCACTATTTGTCTAATTTTATGAAATTGTCTTTTAGCACAAAAAAGCCGATCTCGTTATCCATACTCAAGTGGACAAAGTTATAAGAGGAGTGGCAGAGATTCTAGGCGTTAAAATTCCACCTTATTCCCCACAAATTGACCCCACTTGTATTCTCAGAGATTCCGTTAATCCTACCTCCCTTTCTTTCCCTGCAGTTGACTGGAGTATTTCCGGTAATAAGTTAACAAATTAACGTCAAATACTTAAATAACTAACTAATAATAAATGATTCCAAAAATTGAAGCTCTCTCAATCTCCAAACTGAAGAAGATGGTTGCAGCACTAAAAGACAGCAAACCAAAGAAACCTATTTCCAGAAAGCGCAAAAGATCTATAATTGAGGAAGAAAATCCAGATCCCCTTTTAGATAGCCCAAAAATTATCGAAGAGAAAAAAGACTAAAAAAAACTTATTTTAATTTTAAACTTCTAACTATTATTGTTACTTTTAGCTGTTTTTTACATGTCAATAAATAAGGACTATACTAATTTAAGATTAAAGTGAATGTGCAATTTTTCAAGGACCTTAAATAAAGTGCATGCATGAAAATTAAACTGAAAGGTGAATTGCTGACCTTCATCCTATTTCATGATTGATTAATTTCGTAGGTGAAGTCAAATGAGAAAAGCTCAAGATTATTTACATTGTTTGCTACTCCGTTAGTTGCATTTATTTATTTGATATTTCATCATCCTTTCTACATAATAGAAAAATAGCTTAGCACATTTCTATACTAATTTAATCATTAAGTTAAAAAAACAATCCAAACGTTTTCCTAAAGATTTTGGTGTACATTTAAGATTACAATAGCTACAAAATTACTACAAAAAGTAGAAAAATATTTCAAGTCAATTAGAACTAATTATAACTGAAGCAGTAGCACCACATTACAATGAGAAAAAATTAGAAAAGTCCATTAATCAATTGTTTAGCTAATTTTCATGGGATCACTCACTGGTAGTGGATTAAAGATGAGACTGCTGCAAGCAAATAAACAAGAAAATTTCACATAATCTCAATTTGCCTCAAATAAAGATGTTTTAACAATTACTTACATTTTGCAATTTGCAATCACGGAATATTGTTGAGCTAATTGTTACAAACATTAAAAACTATTTTTGGAAGATTTCCCATTTCCAACCACTTTGTTTCCAGCTTTGCTAGAAAACGCGGCGGCCCCTTCACTTTGACTAAAATAAAATCATGAAATAATAAACCAATTAATATAAACATGGAAAGACTCGATAAATCCCTTGAACTTGGCCTTACCTCATTCCAAAATTCCCAAAGGCCTTTGAATAATTATTGTTTCCCTTGAAGAGTTGGACTCCGGCTTCTTTTTGGAGTCGCCAAACTCTTCCCCCAAGGGTAAGGGCTGGGGCAATTTTTCCACTGGATGACATCTTTAGAATTGGTCGATTGGTCGGTTGGGGTTTGAGCACGTTGGATATTTTGGAGGCAAGGAAGGACTGAGAAGGGTCTGAAATAAATGTGCGTGCTGAAGGCGGCTGAGGGAGGAAATGAAAGGAATTCTTCAACGGTGGTGCTCATAAAAATAAATGCATATACAAAGTTGCATGCAAAATAAATCCCTACCTAATACAATTTAATTTGCTTATCGTGAGCAATGTGCAATTCGTCATATTAAACAATGCACACAATTCAATTGAGTTAGCGTCCTTTTAATGATTTGTGATTCTTGTGACGCTAGCAAAAAAGGTGGATTCTGATGAAATCGTGTGGCTTTTCCCCTTGATCATACGATTTAATCCAATTATTATACAAATTACTGCTAGACTTGGCGAAATTGTTACAGTTCATTTCAGAGAGATTAACATTCAAAAGAAAGGAAAATTATGAGTGAAAAAGTTTGTCTAGAGTCTAGTCTACAATTTGCCAAATGCTACCTCTCAAAAGGATAACGGTGGATTTTTTTTCGAATTCTTTTAGATTCACCTCAAAGGGAATTCAATTGAGTTTATAAAATCGAATACAAGTAGAATTCGAGTTAGAATTACTTAGAATTGAATCTTTTTTCAACGTACCTAATCCTCTTTAGTTTCTCAAAATGAGATTCTCAATGCCTGCGTTTGATTGGTTTATTCGAAGGTGTGTCGCCTCAGGTAGCATAAAATAATTGGCAATTGTACTAATGGCTGATAGGAATAATTATTGTTTATTGAAATTCTCAACTTGAGTAGAACAAATAGAACAATTTATTTATGTTTGTCTCACGTCTGGCCAGATAAGAAACGCATGTATGTAAAACATTAAGTTGAATCAACTTATTCAATGAACAATAATTTTGATGAATGGACTAATTATTCAAGGTTATGAAATGAACTATTTATTAACTAGTAAAATAATGATTGTTGCGGAAATGCTTTAGTTGCATTAGTCAAACATTTAAGCATTCTCATCCTGTTTCAAAAAATGCAAACCATTGTTTTTATGTTTTTAGCTTGCGAATTGCATAAACCTTAATGTTTTAAGACTATGCTTTTTTGGTATGAAAATAATATTCAACAATGGAAATTTTATACTGTTTTGGAAATCCCAAATGTTGTAAGGGCTAATGTATTTGTCAAAAACAAGAAATCAATTCCATTATGATAACAGCTTTATTATTAGTTGGAAAAGTAATAAAACATTTCACTTGAGTGGGATAAAACGGGAAGAATGCGTAGCTCCGATACCAGGTCGGCCGTGCTTAACTGGTTTGTAAGTTACGCTAAATTCCCCCAAGTAGTGTCCCACCATTTCAGGCTACAAATGCAAAATACAACACTATTTAGTTTACAATTCCCTTGAAAATTGAAATTAATATGTAAGCGCTCACCTTGATTTCAACCTGATTGAAGGTTTTACCGTTGTAGACTCCTACAATGCTTCCGATCATTTCTGGAATAATGATCATGTCACGAAGATGCGTTTTAACAGCTTCGGGCTTCTCATTTTGAGGGGCTTCCTTTTTCGCCTTCCTCAGCTTTTTAAGAAGAGCCAAATTTTTCCTCTTCACACCACGGTTAAATCTCCTACGAGCACGGGCATGAACCAAATCTGTCAATTGTTTCCTGAAAAGAAACAATGAAAACTGTTGAATAATGGGAAAAATATTGTAGCAAATTGAAAACTTACATCCCCATGTCGAGCAGCTGGTCGAGGTCAACTCCACGGAAAGTGAATTTCCTGAAGGTCCTCTTCTTCTTTTGCTCATCCTGTAAAAAAATTAAAAGTACACAAATTAAAAAAAAATAATTTGAGAATGATGAAATGAGAATCAATTGAAAAAAATCAATTTGTGCGACAGGAAGGTGATTAGAGTAATAACTTGTGCTACTTTCGACTAAAAGTAACTTACATCCGCCATGATGACCGCTCCTGACCTTTTTTTAACAGAGGATTGAAAAGCTCTGAAAAATTAAATGTTGAGGCTGAGAGGCGACGAAATGTGCTTGGATTTGAAATGAAATGGAAATGCCGCTTCACTGCCGTCAATGAGCAGAGAGGGAGCTCTTCCCCTCCACTTTGTTCTATATTTTTCATCTTCCATTTTTAACAAAATTGAAAAAAATTAATGGTTTTGATTAAACGCTATACATGTTTTTAAAACGAAATCTATGAAATTAATAAAATTATCTTGAATCTTGAGTTGAGCCTAGAAATCTATCTCCGTTGGTCGAGGTGAAAAATCTGTACATCTTTTTACTGGTCTCCACTCCAACTTTTCTGTTTCTTGCCAAGGGCCCTGTTCCCGTTATAGCCTAAAAAAGATATTATTGAAACAAATAATTTAGATAAAATGTATATTATATGTATATAAACTCACTGTCAAATCTTTGAGCATTGATTGTCCCTCTGCTTCAGTTTTACAAGCGTCATAGGCCTGAAAATTACAAACTTGAAAAAATGCGTCACTCAATAGTAATCAAAATAGGCTATACCTGAATTAATTTTAGGGGAGAATTATAGCGATTAGCAATAGCCGTCGCAACGTCCGTCCCCACTTTGGTAAATTGTTGTAATTGGTCGATCCACAATTTCTTTAAGCCAGAACCATCTTTCTCTACTTTAATGCTCCCAGCGGAATCGGACAATGCAAACCAATCAAAGCCCTGAGATTCAATTCTTTCCTTCCTTGAATATAGAAAACATAAAAATATTTCAAATTATTGCATCTGTAGAATAACTTAAATCGTAAGATGGATTGGCTTACTTGAATGGTGCATCTGCAATTGCTTTTGTATATTGGATAATTGTGGACGCTAATTCGCCCACATTTTTTATCATCCGATAATTTACTCCAGTGTGAAGTTGCATTTCTACTAAAGAGCTGTGAATCTCGGTTCTAAACAAAACAACAATAAAATAATCATAATTAAATCTTGAATACCAATTGACAGTAATTGAATCAATTGTATTTTTTTTTAAATTTGATATCTTACTGAGAAACTTGAGGTAATTCATTTTTATTTCGCGTTTTCTTATTTTGTTGAGTGTCTCCAGCATTCAAAATTCGTTTCCGAAAATCTTGCTGTGTATTCTTCTTAATCTTCCGAAAATATTTTTCAAGATCATATATCAGCAACGTTAATTTCTTTTCAGAACAACTTGACTTGATCGATTCAACCCATGAAACCAAGTCTAGTATAAATTCATCATCTTTATTTGCAATATTCGCATTCGTATTTTTATGCAATTGAGCATGAATCATTGGTACGGCCTTTTCCGAGTCAAGCAAAACAAATACTTCGGACTCATCTTGAAATTTGGATACCAGTCTGACCTATGCAAAATATGAAATGAATGAATGAATGAAATAAACGAATTTGATCAATATTATTATTTGTTTAATTTTAAACCTGTAGGTCATCTCCCATTGCTTGACGCATAAGCTCTCTTTTGAAAGTTATAGAATTTTCAATCGCTGGATCTTCAACAATGTTGTACTTTATCTCTGATCCGACAAATTGTGGTGTCAATGCCTCAAATCTACTTGATATTGCAGAATCCAGGATAATTACCATGTGCTAAAAAATAAACCAATTTAATTAGTTAATTAATTCGGATTGAAAAAAATGATCCATTACAAGCTTACTTTAATTGATTCTCCAGGTTTTACACTTCGCTGAAGTTCACTGGTAACTTTTCTTAATTCTTTTGCTCTATTTTCTTCCTCTTTCTTTTTGGCAGCTTCCATTCTTTTAGTTTCGGCTTTTCTCCTTTTCTCTGCTTCCTTTTCTTCTGAAGACTGTTTACTCAAAGCGGTTTTATTTGGCTTGTTAGAAGCAGTATTTTTGGGTGGTCGTGATATTCTGTACGTTGAAGAAGATGACGACGTGATGGAAGCTAGGGAGTCGGGTTGACTACTCTGCTGAGAACCAAGCGCTGTTGAAGCAGTAGCAACTGAGCTTGATGATGAGGCATTGCTTGGTTTTGAGGGCAACAATGCTCTATCCAAACTCATATAATTATCGTCAATGTCTGGCAAATCTTCTTCATCATCATCATCATCATCTAAATTTATTGAAAAGGGCACTGAAGTCTGTGGAATGGTTTTTGAGCAACATGGTTGATCCAATTTCATCTGCTCCTGAGACCCCTGACTCGCACTTATCTCGTCGCTGTCAATCTCATCTGTTGATGTCTCGTGAATGTCTGTCACAATGTCCGCTAGCGTCTTTTTCTTTTTAGTGGGTGATTTTGGGGGACTTTTAATCTCGATTCTTTTTGGAAGCTTTATTTTACAGGGGGCTTTTTTGACGTTCTTTTTCGTTTTCTTTTTGGGTAAGGGAGAAGAAATCGGTGAAATATCGTCAGAGGTTGATAAAATGTCTTGGTATGCTTCAGGCTTTAGTTTTGCTTTATCCCGATTCCTTTTCCTTGACAAAGGACCCTCAGAGTCGTTACTGTCACTGAGACTGACGATAAATGAATGGTCATTTCCTGTGGACAGGGTAAAAAATGTTCATTAAAAATCATATAACTGATATATCAAAATTTGATAATCAAATGTTTACCTTTTCTAGAGTTTGTGAATTTTGGACTGTCCAGGCAAATTATTTCGTCGTCACTCATTTTGATGTTTATATCGTAGTGAAAAAA
>JAQIXN010000427.1:0-39527 GCA_034698145.1 Proisotoma minuta
ACTTGTACTTGATAATTTGGGTTTATTTTACAACAAACAATTTTCAAAAGACAGTAATAGTGTTTGTAAAATGTCAAGATGTAAAAAGAATAAATTGGCATCCTTTCTTTCGACAACATTTTTTAGATCTTCAGACCCCTTGCAGACATTTTGGGGTGACAATCTTTAAAGTTCGGTCCCAAGCACAGGTCGCAATTTCATTTCTGTAATGTAAATTCCAATCCAAGCCATAGATAAATTCTGTATGATCTGCGATAATTTCCAAATTCTCATCCGATACATGGTAATCAAAGATCCTATAAAGAGTACAATAATAGTCTCATGATTATTGAATTCAAGAAACTGTTTAGAATGATACCTTAGACTCATATCGTAGCTGACAGAAGCAAAAGTTGTTGGATGATAGGGAGAAAGTTTCACTTTTCTCACGGCATGCCCATGGTCCAGAATGTTGAAGAGTGGCGATGAATAATTTCTTAGATCGAATCCTTTGACAGAACAATCCGAGCCAGAAACAACAACCATGTTCTCATTATATTTTCCCCAGTCACAACTTAGCAATTCACTTTCGGAAACGGCGAGATAAACTTGGGGTTTTTCTTTGCTTGCTTGGATGTCCCATAATTGCAAAGTTCCGTCCTGAGAGACGCAAATAAAGTTGTTTGGTGTGTGAGGCGACCACGTTGCTTGATAGATTATGACTTCGGACGGAGTAGTTTTAATAACAGGCCAAGGACCATTCAAATCAAACTATAATCAATAATTTTTTTGAAATTATTATACATTCTGTATGCAAAATAAATCATTTTTACAGTGCAGACTGATCCATCCCACGAAGCTGCAAGAAGGCTGTTCATGAATTTTGCAGGAGACCATTCAACTGATGACATTTCTACTTTGTGTCCTTTCCACTCATGGACAGGCACCTAAATTATTATTTAATCCAGTTAGCTCTTATCCAATTATAGATTGACTCTAATCAACAACCTTTGGAAATCTTGTTGATAAATTCCACACTTGTAAAAATCCATCCCCAGCCGCTGTTGTCAAAATATTTGGATCTGATTCTGACCAACAAATATCCAATAAATTATCACGATAATCCGAAACCAGCAATTCTTTGAGTTGACCACTGACTTCGTCTCTTTCAAGCACAAATATATAACCAGGACCTAAATCGACAAAAACAAATATTTTTTAAATTCCTTTGCTATTAATTTTAATGCATTGCTTTCACCTCCAAGGCCGTAGTCTCCACCAGTAGAACAAGCAATTCGATTTCCGTCGAAAGGAGAAAATTTTATAGATTGGCCATGTTCTTCTCCCGTTGTATAGCTCAAAATTGAGTTTTGCCAAGGACTTGGGGGACTGGGCCCTCGAGGAGCAGGAAGTATAACAGGCTGAGAAATTGCAGAGCTTGTCGCAGGGCCGGCCATGGGTGTGGTTTCATTTTCCGCATTCATTCTGCAATAAAAAGCATATACGTCATTAATAAAACATCCAAAAATACGTCGGAACGTAGTGAAATAATTCGATGCCATTGCTGCTGTACACGTTTTTCCAATGGAATAACGTGAGTGAAAGCAAGAAAAAAAATTATCACGTAGTCTACAACATTCAAATCATGTTAGAAGAAGCCCTCACAATGCAGGTCTACTTTCATACAACTTTCTCCTATCCTTTGCATAACTTTGCATGACAAGCCACAGGCCCACCCGAGAAAACTATCAAATGATAACTAACTTTAGCCCTTTAGCTTGTTCGTCCCAGTTCAATACCACTCCTTGATTCAGATACATACAACTTTCCGGTTTTTAGAATTATTTATGCATTTTCCAAATCATGGAAAAGACAAACATTCTAATTAAAGTTGTCAAAATGTTGTTAGAACGAGGATAATTTTATAGTTAACGAAATGTTTCGCAGTGAAATTGTATAAAATGTTTTTCAAAATGCCAAAATTTTCAACTTGTGTTTTGTGTCTGGAAGTGATCATGTTTTTTGGAGTCAAGGCACAGTACACACCGGGAACTTCACCACCCCCATTTTATGGGCACGCCTACTACCCCCGAAATAACAATCCTCAATATTCCATTAATCAGATGAATCCATACAATAATCCTTATCACTATTCATACTACAATAATTATAATGCGTAAAAAATAATAATTTAAAATTTAAAATGAGAATATTTATTATTTTTCTTTGTCAGACCACCGACACCAGAGCCAAGACCTGGAGGAAGTTTATCCCTTCATGATATTTTGCCAGCAGATCATAAAAGTTATGACAAGAAT
Organism: Proisotoma minuta; assembly: GCA_034698145.1. Classification (NCBI taxonomy): domain Eukaryota; kingdom Metazoa; phylum Arthropoda; class Collembola; order Entomobryomorpha; family Isotomidae; genus Proisotoma; species Proisotoma minuta. Next base: position 2,298 of record JAQIXN010000427.1, read on the forward strand.
CGACCTCCCAAAACTAATAATGAGCCAACGGTAGTTTTCTTTCACGTGACCGTGCTATCAATCGATTCCATTGATGAAGAGTCCATGACTTATGTTGCTGACATATTTCTGGCGCAATCTTGGAGAGATCAACGCCTAAGATTAGGAACAGGAAAAATGGATGACCACTATAGAATTCTGGATGTCAAATTTTTAAATGTATGAAATAAACATCAAACAAGAACAATAGCAGCCAAAATATTCTATTTTTTCAGGACATTTGGAGACCTGATTGTTTTTTCAAGAATGCAAAATCTGTAACCTTCCATGAAATGTCTGTTCCGAACCATTATCTTTGGCTGTACAATGACAAAACGCTTTTGTACATGTCCAAGTAAGAGAGTTAAACTGTGATACAATAATTGTCGAATAATATTCTTATAACAAACGCAGGTTGACTCTTGTGCTCTCGTGTTCCATGAAGTTTGAGACATTTCCTCATGATTCTCAAGTTTGTTCCATGCAGATTGAAAGCCGTAATATTTTCATTACTTTGATAAACATATTAAAGATTCAATTATGAGGTTGTGCTTTATTTGCTCTATAGTTTCGCATACAACAGAAGATTTGATATTTCGTTGGAACCATACAGATCCATTGGTGGTAAATGACGCTATCGAGTTGCCACAATTAGATATTGCCAGAAATGACACCGAAGACTGTACCCTCGAGTATTCGACTGGTATGCAAACAAACAGCTTTACAAAATTCATTGCATAATTCAATTTTATTTAGGAAATTTTACATGCTTGGCTGTCGTATTTGAATTAAGGCGACGTCTTGGCTATCATTTATTCCACACCTACATCCCATCAGCTCTAATTGGTACGCTAATTTTTCCTTTCAACTTTATTGAATATTTAAAATTATTGAAAATATAATCAGTGGTCATGTCTTGGATTTCTTTTTGGATTAAACCTGAAGCGATTCCTGCTCGCATAACTTTGGGAGTAACATCTCTTCTGACCCTTGGTAATATTACATTCAAAAAGCTTGTTTGGAATCAATTATATAATGTATTGCGTTTAAACTTTAAAGCTACACAAAATACCCAATCTCAGTCATCATTACCTCCTGTCAGTTATGTCAAAGCAATTGGTATGCACATTTAAATTGAACCATGAAATTTTAAATATTTATACAAAAAAACTTTAACAGACGTCTGGATGTCTTCGTGTACCGTGTTTGTCTTTATGTCTCTAATGGAGTTTGCAATTGTCAACCACTTCTTGGGACCTGGGCATCCAATTGACAAGGGCTATGATGATATCGTGGATTTTCATAGCATCATTGATTCGCAATCAAGAGTAAGGGATATAACAATTAGCCTAGTCTTCTTTTAAAATTATAAAATGTTTACTTTTAATACAGCCCCTAAAAACTTCCCCCTGTCAGTATTGTCAAATTCATGGAAGAATGTCCGCTACCACAGCCAACTACACAAACTTTTGCAGTAATCGGGAAATTGCATTAGCCATTGATAAAATAAGCCGAGTATTTTTCCCATTCTCATTCGTGATTCTGAATGTTGTATATTGGTGTACTTTCCTAACATAAAAAGTTTAACCAAAATAATTCTGTCAGTGAAAGCATTAAATAAACGTTTTTCTAACAAACTTTATTTTTTAAATGTTTAAGCATACAAGTTGCTGACATTGGGTTGACGAAAAGTATGTTTAAATTGTGAGAAAACAGATTCAACTCCCGAACTGGCATTACTTGGGCTCACAGCTTTCAAGAAAGGTCCAAGCGAAATGGAATCCACCAATTCTGTTTCAGTATAAGTGACCAGCAACATTCCAGGCTTCTTCTGCTTTTCGCACTGCGTTAAAACTTTTCACATTTCCGGAAATTAGTATCAGAACCATGAGATTTAGAAAAACAAATAAATATGCAATCAACTCTCTTACATGCTGCACTGGGACCGGAAATCAAATTTGGTGGTGGAAGCCTTTCCCCTTTAGCCAAAATGCTTCCAAAATAAATACTGTTCTTTGCTGCTGCTGAGGAAGTCAAATGGAACAGTTTCCCTATGCAACTTTCTTGACAATGATGATATGCGTAGATTTCGGAATGGAAGATTATCACTTCGGAAGATTTATCAAATAATGGGTGCATCTAATAATTATTTAGTTATTATACCGGATTTTAGCATATGAAATTCTAAAAAACAAACCTCCACTAATTCATTCGCAAGAAATCGAGGGACGCCATAAAAGTCGACTAATACAAACACCCCTGATTTTTCTCCCTTTGACTTATCTCCAATGGCATAAATTCTAGCTGCAGTTTTACGTCTTGGTCGCAGAGAGCACAAATCAACAGTCGCTTCATTTCCGGTTGTAAACACTTGTCCCAAAAGCGAAAAGGTTTTCCTATCATTTAAAAATCCTTCTCCAAAGCCTACAAAACCCCAATTTTTGGACTAAATCTTTTAAATGTATATGAAAAATACCTAACGCCACTTTTCCTTCGAAGCCACAAAAGATATCTGGTTGGAATCCTTCTGCCAAACACTTTTCCCCTTCCTCTGTCCATTCTACCGATAACCTATTCAACAGAGAAGAGAGTTAAAACAAGATTTACAAAAAGACAAGTCCTTATTTTTAATACCCAAATTGGCTTTCGGAAATTTCGTCTTCTTCGTCATCAGCAAAAGCTCGAGAAGACTCGAAACGCAATTCTCCAAACTCGGACATGACCAAACAACAAGCAACTTCTGGAATATCAACCACTTCTAATCAAACGTCTATCAACCGATTACGACCGATAACTAAGCATAAATAAAACTAGCCTTATCATCGTTGTAGCCGAAACAAACAAAAATGCGCAAATCATCGTGACTTGCAATAGTTGCAATCTTAATTTAAGATTTTAAAATAAGTCTTCTTACCTGTTAAATCTTCTTATCTTTCCGTCAAGATAAAGATAAAGGTTGAATTAAAACGATAACGCAGTAAACAATTATTGAAAACCGAAGTATCGGCAAAAATTGGCAAAAGTGGAATCAATGGCAGCCGTTCAAAGTGCCCCGTAAATATTATAATGCGGCTTTATCTTTAACAAAGGTTTTAACTTTATCATCATTTGTTTTGTGGGTTATCAACAATAATTAACATTCCTCTCCAGTTTAAATTATAAATCTCCCTGTTGGATGCCTTATTTATAACATTTTCATATATTTTAGAGCCAGCTGATAATCATTAGCAGAAAGGCCTCAGACAAACACAAAACATTCTCAATTTTTTAAGGAAACAAGTTCAAGTTACATAAAGTAATTAGATTTTTTGTGTAGTTATAAAAACCACAAAACCTGTTCCATTTAGTGGCATTTAGCCATCTGACTGATTTGATAAAAAACAAACAACAATAAGACCACACATCTGCTTCCAAAATTGTAAAATAGTCCAACAATCCTTAAAATTAAGTCTTCCAAATTTTAATCAGTAAAAATCGATTCCGTTCATTAAGTGCCATTCAGCTACTGCCATTAAAAGTGAAACCTTGTGATTTTTAACAATTTATTGGGAACATAATACTTTTAAAATTGGATCAATTGTTAATTGGATATGGTAAATAATTTGAAATCTATCAGTATATTTTTGGAATTCTTATGCATTGTATATTAAATTGCCAATTTAATATTTGTCCACTGAAAACGGTAGAAAGATCAAAGATACTTTTGGAGCGTTTCCCACTTTTGCATGTTGTTTATGATTCCGATTCATCGATATTGTGTTTCGCATTTCAATATGATTGGATGAGATCATAATTAGCCTATGGCCTTTGACCTTTTTGGCTGCTATATCGTCTCGTCTCATCTCGTGATGACTTTGTGACATAAATAAATTGAAGTATTAAAGATGAGACTGGATTAGTCATCATACTTTTAAAGATATGGCTTCAACTGAAATTGAAATTCCGCAGAGAGTCGCAAACTTTTCAAAATCATTAGCAATTTCCAAGAATTCATCTCGACTCGTGTCATTCACAGTCTGATTTGACAGCCGAGCAGAGGAGGCTGAGGAGGGTGATGTCAATTTAAGCCTTTCTTGTTTGGAAAAGATAAAAATGCTAATGAGACCTTCAAATTTATGCCCCACATAATAGTGCCACACGTTAGTTTAATTATTCAACTTGGATATATACAGGCAGTGTCTTTATTTGTGGTCAACTGAATGAGTCATGCATCATGTTCCAACTGCAACAAAGAAGTTAGTAATTAGAAATTAGAAACGGTTGTGGACATCCATTCGTTAAGAGTGTGATGACAGAATTTTAGTTCACTCAGTGTTTTATCACAAACAAATAAATTCGGAGACTTTACAAGTGAAAGATTGAGGTCGACAAAAGTCAGTTGCAGAGTTTGTGGATTTACTATTTAGGCCAGCATAAATAAAATTCCAAAGACAAATCAAGAATCCGAAATTTAGTAGAGAGAGAGAGAAGTTGGTAAGCAAAGTCAAGTCGTCTCATTGAAGTTGTTGGCATCTGTCCCGTCTGTCACCACTTTCACTTGTTTGCTTAGCCAACTCGACCAACGACAAATGAAATTCGGGAACTGAGTGTCGTATAAATAATACAGTCCTTTTGATTTTAAATTCTAGAATTTGTCAAAGTCAATTGAAAATTTGATTGATTTTAGGACGAAGCTTAGAAATAGTGCCTGTTGATTCCATATAGCCTGTATAGTATGTCAAATAATTATATTCGTACATTTGAAGGAAATGTGACAGGTAAAATTGATTTTTGTGGAAGGTTAAACTTGACAGCTTTCGATCGAGTTGATTAGATTACTATGAATGGGATTTGCCGTCATTTGACTACATTATGTAGGAAAGAGGGAAAAGGAGAAAGAGAGGTGATTAGATCAGCTAACGATGTCAAAGTTTACATAAAAATAGCAATTTTTGTTTTATTACGTCTTTGTGTAAACATATATAGACTTCAAAGTTTTCAATTTCTCGGTATGTCATAGTCTCGGATTCCCACAATCAACAAGCGTATAAAATGTCTCGACAGACGATGGGCGTGTTTGCATTTTCTTTCATTCCTCCAGTTGCCTTTTGAACGAGATTCTACAAGTATTAAAAGTTTCTGGCTTTGAAAGGGAGCCGTTTAAATCCCTTAGTAAAGGCAATTATATATTTGGTTGTGAGAGGGATGGAGTCACACTTGGGAGCTTTGTTTGAGAGTAGAGAGGGAGAAATATGAGAGAAAGTGGTTGGAGTGAGTTGGGAGAAAGTTTGTCTCTCCCTGCCTAACACCAAACTTGCGAGACTCAGTTTGAGAGCAACTTGGAACGGAACAACCACCGTCCTTTCTTTCTCAAACAACTCTTCCTCCTGCCTGCATTTTACTCCATTCGTTGACTTTGCAAACCAAACAAAAGCCACTGCGATTTACCACGAGTAGTAGTCAACTAGTGGGAGATCGCTTCCTAATTAAATAAATTAATATTTCCAAATATTAATTACTGGCAAACTTTGCATAAGCCTACTTATAATAAAAGCTAATTAATTAGATCACAAATCAAATCGTATTGTGGTTCCAACAGCGTTGCAATCACTGTGATCTCTGAGAGAAAGTTGCCTTCTTTCTTCACCACTACTCCAATACATTTGGGGGGCAAGGGAAAGTAAAGATGCCATTAGCTCATCAATTAGGAGTCCCATGGGGAGACACGAAGCGGCCACCAGAAACTCAATCTGTAAGTTAATACATTTTTTATTGTTGTTTTACTCCCCACTGCATTATACTCTAATTTTCTTTTCTATTTTAAGGGAGCCGAGGAAATGCTGGTGGATGAGACTGTTGACGTAAGTCCAATTTAAAACCTTCTTTTTATAGAAATATTTTTGATTTTTGATTTTATTTACGATCATGAAGCTTTCACTTTATTTAATGGTCGTGTATTTTCAATGGGAAAACAACAAATTATTATAAAAAGAAATGAAATTGGGACGTCAAAATGTTGGTTGACATTCAAGCTTTCTCTCACACGAAAACGTGATATTCTGAGCTGACAGCAGCTGCCCCCGTTATTAAATCCCAGCTTATTCCTGATGAGGCGGAAAGAGTTTCTGTCAAAGCTTAAATAAATGCTGAACAAGTCGGATTTTCCATTAGCTTGGGATTGAAATTTTCTGGGAAATTGCTTAAAAGTTTGCATGTGTTTACAATATGAAATAAAATAATTTTCTACTTTATAGTAATTTGCACATGGTTGACTGACGTGCAAAGAAAGATGATTTTATATGTTTTCAGTTTGTTTGATGTTTTTTATTATGATCATGCCGAGGATGAGGAAGTCGTTGAAGTAATATTAAAAATAAAATAAGGAGATCAAAGGATTGCTCTAGGCCATTCAGATTGAAGGTTTAAAGAGTAAGGAAGTCATTAGGGAAAAAATAATGATAATTGGTTGTGTAAACAAAGAACATTCCGTTGGGGTTATAGGGTCCGATTTCATAAACTGCACTGGCTACAGTCTTGACACTTTAGTAGTCAGATTTCTCGGAATGCTTTTAAGAAATTGGGTCTTCCTTCATATCTAAAAGCCGTATTAAGCTTACTTAGTCTATGTACTTTGAATTGCATTAGAGAATTATTTCACGTGGGCTGTAAAAATAGTTTGCACAAGTATTTTGTTCATACACAGGCTCATTTAAACACATGTACATTCCTTTGCACTGATGAACTGCTGCTGGTTTACTTTTCTCGGAACTCTATATATATATTTCTAAATTGTCAATATCCACTGGACGCACTCAACCGAAATGTTATTAGATTGAGTTTGAATTATATATTAGAGCATGATCTTTGGTTAGTTTATTCCTACTTTTCTATAATCAGTCAGTATGATGGATATTAATGTTTATTTGTCGAGTGTCTTTTCGTTTGGAATTGCAAACTAAATTCCACGCAAAGTCTGGGTTAGATACATACATACATATGTATGTGTGGTTTGAATGCTTCCATTATGGTTGCTCGTGTATTTCGTAATTTGATTGTGGTGTTGTTTGTGATACTCGAGTTGCCGTTCGTCGTAAAGGAAAGAGTTTATTTATTTAATCTCGTAGCGAAACAATGATGAAATGTTTGTGGAGTAATGTGGGATTCGTTTATGGCATTTTGCCGTGGATGCTGGTTCTGATTACTGCTTATCTTTCCTGATGACAACGGAGAGTAACAGAGCAAGTAAACGCACTTGATCCTCATATAGACTTTATTTGTAGCTTTGGTTTGTATATTCGTTAGTGGATATGATTTGATAGGGATGCTTTTGGAATGTTTTGTTTGATGAGGTTACCATCAATTTTGTTTATGCTTTCACCAATCTGAAGTATATGAGCTTTGGCCTAAATTGAGCTGTCTTTGATCTTCAATCATGATTCCAAAGTGGATTTTTTTTATTTTTAAACCTGTGACATCATTGACAGACATCGTTTCTCATATATCGTGTATCAGGAACGTGTATCATTTGCAATTTTCTTCCTTCCTTTTAACAAATGTTCTTCTGAATTAGGAAAGCAAAGTCGTTATTCTTAAGGAGGTATGATGCTCTTAAATTTTAACCCATCCACTTCTTTGGATTAAAGCACGCACGTTACTTGCCTACTTAATTGTGCTTGACTTTCTCCGAGGTTATGTTAAATGAAGCAACCTAAATGTTGGATCGGAACTAAGATTCGTGCTTGGCTCAGACTTCTGTAATCACATTTGCTAATTAATTACACTTCTTCCTTCGGCCAGGACTTGAAGCCAAGATAGAGAAGAAAGTTTGTTTAAACTGTAGAATGTTCTGGGAAAGTACAGTTGTTAGTTTTAACTCCAATGCATTAATTTAGGCCAAAATTTTCTCTCATAAACGAAGAAGGCAAAGGAGATTTAGCCCTTTCACTGAAATTCAACAACAAGTGAGCTAAAAACTAAATTGAAAAGGTCGAAAGGCATAAAACCTGGGGGAAAGTAAATCTTTCTTCCTGCATCTGCTACAACGTATTATGCATTATTATGGTATAATATACGCAACATTAAATAGTTATTAACTCTTTTCCTAATTCAAGTTGTAGAAACTAATTTCAATTTCCCGAAAGCTCTAATGCTTTCTCCTTCTACTTTCTCCAACTTGATTTGAATTTGAATATGTAGTCAAACTTTTTGTATGTGAAAGAAGAAATTAGCAACATTAAAGTCTCAACATTTCTCCTCATTTTCCTCTGTTTCGGAACTCTGTTTTTAGTAAACTGGGTAAAACCGTTTGTCAAAATGTCACATACCTATACTTACATGAATGTTTTTTTTTCTTGCGTTTCGTTTCCTTCATTTCACTCCCATATAATGAAAGCTAAGCGATTTTTTGCAAGTGTGGTAGCCTTGTTGTTTTATGCATACAATAATAGTGTGAAAATGTTACGCCGATAACTGTCACATTATATTTGAGTGGAATACAAAAGTTAGGTTGAATGCATTATTGTTTGTTCTTTGGGTGGCTGCCTAACTTCGTCATTCTCCCAAGTTATGTCTAAAAAGGGTGGGGAAAGGAAGGAAGGAAATAAAATAACAACTCACACGTCAAAACTTTTCCATAACCGAGAAATTCTGAATTGAAAGATACTGTCAAAGTCCAAGGACAAGTCAAACTCATCAGTGTTTTTATGCCACTTACATATGTCTGAGTAAATATTGAGGACGTCTTTGATGGGAAGAAGAAAGTAGTTAGACTTTTAATGAGAGGTGAATAGACATGATCCCTCGAGGCCACGCTCTTCCTTCACTCATCCAAAGCCAATCTTTCTTTAACGATCAGGATGGGCTTGTATTAATTGTCTTTCTTTGATCATTTATGGAGCTTCCGTAATAAACTATCTCAGAAAGATACTTTAATTTACTTTACTGCATAAGTGTATCGAGATTGGAATTTCTTGTTTAACTCGGATTTTATTTTTCCTCTTTGAGCACTCTAAAAATATATTTACAATGGAGAAAGTAAGTAGACATGCCTTTGCAATTTTGCCTCTAAATGAAAAATTCCACCAGTCACTTCCCTTTTCTAGTTCCACTTGGAATTTTTTTCCCGGAATTGTTTTCCTTTCGTATAATAAGGGAAATAAAAACAAAGTAAAATTCTTGAATAAACAACATTTTAATTAATGAAATAAGTCAGGTATTTTGGATGGAATGTTTGTTTTGCTTTCACCATCTGCTCCTTGTTAGAGAAATAATTCACTTTATGTATCCTCATCCAAGATGATTCATTGCTGTTATTGCAGAGAAAGTTTTAGAAGGAAAGAATGGATTTGTAGACAAGTCTTGGTAATTTTTGCGTTGAACGAAATGTTGGGAATTATTTCCCCCCATTGAGTGGAGGGTAATAAAGCGGACATGTCTTATTTTGTCCATCTGTGCGTGGCTGTTGGTGATTTGTGATCTGTGAAATTACCACCGACACCTTTAAGACTTTTTCAGATTTAGTTGGCTTGAATTGACATTAACTTTTGCAATAACGGGAGAGAACAAGCTCTCTTTTAAGGATTTCATCGCAAAGAAGGATAATAATATTTGCTTTTATTACCTATACTGGGCGAAAATGGGTTTATTAAATCAGACTTTTATATGAGATCTCATCAGACTGCTTGAGATGTTCAGTAATTCAACGTACGTTACGTATGTAGCACTGCATTCAGACATGACCGAGGTTGAACTTTGTTAGTGACTGCAGACCCAACTAATTTCTCGGATTATGCGCCGTGGTAATAACCGGAAGGAAATCTAATCTGTTTCTGTCAGATTGTTATTAATTGATGTCCGAAATTACATTGTGTTTTTGTTGGCAGAAATATTTATTTACAGCAAGTTTCAGTGTAGAGATAAGAAATGAAATCTACTCAAGTAGTTTATCTAATTAGTGGCTGTGACAGGCTGTAAACACCTTGCTCGTTGACCAGGAACAAGACAAATGAACGCAGACCGTTTCGTACTTTCTCAAAGGTTGCAACATGTTCTGTTTGACTTTCACCACTTACTATAGAAGGCTGTCAGGTCAATTCGGCCTATCCACTTAAGCGTAGAGAAGGCCAAGTGTTGGTTTAGAGGAAAGAGAGTAGGAAATCAGCCCCATGTGTGTTCCGAAGGAGGAAGGGGATTTAGATAAGTGAAATTGGAAATGGAGAAAGCAACGTCAGAAGAACAATTTAGGTTTGAGAGAGTTGGCTCCTTGGTTTGGTGGATTATTATTGAAACAGTGTAGAATCCCAAATCCGCTCTTCTGCCCAAGATTAGCTTTGGCTTCCTCTCTAATAAACTATCTATACGACTTGCTTAGCTTACAAAGAAATCATGAAATGGTGCAAACAAGTCGTAATTGGAAATTACTCATTTCTTATATTGGTGGTGGCGATTTTACGACTTTATGAATCCGATTGTTTACTCGTTGTCTCGATATAGTGAAAGCAAAATGTCAGTTTCCTTTTATTTCACAACAAGTTCATTTCAGAGCCGTGTAGTTCCGCTCTACTTTGTCCAACCCAAAAAGAACAAATGATAGCTTTTATATAAGATTGGAGAACGAGTAGCCAAAATGCAATTTCATTTTTAATATTTACCCATTTACACACCTCAGTGGATCTACATCCTCAAAAGCTATTTCATTTCCATTGATTTTCCATTTATTCATATTTCATACAACATTCTTGATTATAAATGGTATTGTTATCCGTTTGCTGAAAATGGAATGAGCTCTTGGAAATTATTCTCGGAAATCACTGACTGTGATTCCCAGCATCCTTTTACAAAGGAAAGCTTTGTGAAGGGAGCAGTACATCGTATCATATATCAAGTTTTTGATTAGAAAGTCAATTTTGGTTCTGGAATCAAGTTTACATAAAAGTTCTTGACGTTTTGATTTTGTCCATTAACATTTTAACCTGTTTACTTTTACTTACTGATTCTTGCTCCTTCTTTATATCTGTGGTGCATTGCAGAGGTATTTTACTTTTTGTATTTTGCCATCACTCTCATATTTTTTAAACATGCTTTTCCTAAGTATATATCATAGGGTTTGACATAAATACGGTAAATTGCGATCACGGAACTTTGCGTGGAGTCTTGTTTGGATTGTCCTCAATTCCACTTTTAAAGAATTCCGCATTGTGCACAAAAATAAAACGACAAATCCATTTCAGTTTATACCTGTTTGGGCTGTTTGGTTTGCTTCCTATTCCTACTTTTGAAACTTTCCTAGTATGTGCCCATCCAAGTTTAAAGAAATAGGAAATGTTTATCTCATTCCACAAAACTTAATGTACTAAACGCGATTACTATTGCGGCTTTCTAAAGAAAAAAGTTGTATTCGAGCAGAAGAAATTTTGTCGTTCAAATCTGCTTCAAATTTAAAGTCTTGGATTTATTGCAAAGAAGCAATTTATCCTAATTCAATACAAAAGTTAATTTCTAATATAAAATTGAATGATGAAAAAACACAAATTTTCTAACTTTCAACAAAACATAAGGAGAAAAGTGACATGACAGGGGAAAGCAAAAGAACATACATCAGCACTTTCCATAAACAACATTTGCTTAACGTGGCAATTTATTCACACCCAAACTGAAAAGTATCCTTAAATAAAAGAAAAGGTATACATACATATATACATACATAAATTATTTGACTATCTTGCCCAGAGGCAAGATTTGTGAAGTCTAGAAAGGTTTGAAATATATTAACGTCTCATTCTTATTCTATCGAGATTCTTAGTCAATGTTTAAAAGTTTTGCTTTCTCAAAGAAAGTTGTTTTTCATTTTTTTATTCTGAGTAAAATAGACATTTGCAATTACGAAAATAGATTCCACTTTCCTCAAAATAAATAAAGTTGTCCCAGAATAAAAGAAAGTTTTCTGTTTCCATTTCGATGATGTCATCTGCATTTGTTTATTTCAAGTAGGACAACTCAAGCCCTATGGAATTGCGTGATCAATATTTACGCAAGTTGTACTACAGCATAACTTTATTTGGATGTCATCTGAATTCTAATTGCATTTCTATCCGTCCGTGATTTTGCATTGTCTCGGTGGGATCTCGTTCTTATTTTCTTATCACTGGCATGCAGGAGACAGTCACTACTATGCATAGGGAATTAAGGCGTCAAACTCACGCCCACGGATAAAGTAAACTTGTGTTTTAAATCGACTTTGTATTGTATCTCATCTCGGATGTTTATATCATTCGGACACTGCACATCTTGCCTACTTTCGGCAAAAAGTTTCCTAGAAAAGAAATCGGAAATTAAATATGCATTCTATGCACGTTGTGATCGTGTGGGTGGTCGTGTGTACAAGAATTTGCTTTTGAACGGTTCGACATTGATTTTGCCACTTTTCTTTTTTCACGATTTTTAATGGGAAGTATAGGATTTGGCTATTCATGCAGGAAATCCGGTTGGCATAAAAGTGGATTCTTTACAGATTTGGGATTACGGCATGAATTTCTAGAGAAAGATGATCTGATATTGACGAGCCAATTGGGTATTTTAAATATATCCGTGTTAAGTTAGGCATCATCATCAATTCATGTCCGCTTAAAGTTTAAGGATCTTGATCTCCAAATACAGAATATACATATTCTGAATAGTAGATGAACATAAGCACACGAGCATAACGTGATCAGAAAGATTTGATCGTAAAAAACAACTAAACTGGAGCACAATCCATTTTTTATTTGGTCAGCTCTGCCTCGAGACTGGCGTGTCCAAAAGATTTGCAATTATAGATAAGTTTTTGCATTTTATTAGCCCAGCTGCTCCAATATTTCTTACATAAACCTTAGATAACAATAACATAACCATAACATAAAATTTGATGGCTCTTCTTATTTTGATCTCAAAAAATGATAATGGAATAATTAGAATAAATGAGTTGATAAATATGACTAACTTTTTGTGGTCAACTTTAATAAATTTGTCGCCAAATAATTAGCAGTTTGGATTTGGATTGACTACAAGGCGAGGTCTTTTGGATCAACTAACTACGTCATTATGTTTTAAGGGGTTTGCATTGTTCTAACAATCATCTCATTAATTGTATACATAAAAGTACACACCTATTAAAGTAGACTGACGTCATTTCTTCAACGAGAATTGCTTCCTGCAAAGAAAAAAAGTCAATTCTACTCTTTTTGTTGTTGAGAGAGGTAATGGTTAGCATTTAACCGATTTCCCAATTTTTTGTCTTAGAGTATTCAAAGAATTTTATTTGGTTGATAAATTAAGTAATGATGTGGCGATTCTTGTATAAAATCAAGTGTAAAGAACCTTGATGTAAATCTGCTGTATCGTGTTTCAATAAATAGTAAAATAAAATGTTATTGTCACGGCTTGGCTTATTTATGCTAAGGAAAGATGATTCGCGTGATTTTGATAAATGGGCTGTTAAATACTTTGCATGCTTGCTTTAGCAGTTCTTTGAAGTGAGTCAAATTACAGATCCTTTGGAAAAAGGCAATATGTTTGTGTTAAGGATTATTTTTTGTTGAATAAAAGTGGCAATTGTCACTGTATAGTTTATCTTATTGCGTCTACTATGAAGTCCTGTGGAATTCCCTATATTTTATCTTGGTCTAAGCGGAATTTTATGTTACTGGGTTTTACTAGTCTTAATTTGGTTATTTGTTGGTTCCTTGAATCATGATTTTAAAAAACAAACAAATAATTTGATACCAAACCAAACCGGAAAAGACTGGAAATTATCCTTCTTTGTCTTTGTCTTGAAGGATTTTAAAGATAAATCAATGCCCAACCAAATTTCCAACAAACTGTTAGAAGGGGCAATGGCATTTTTGAAAGAGCTTATGAAACGTTCTTTTCATAAGCGTGTCCAGATGAGATTGATGCGTGTATTCTCTATAAATGAAACTCTTTTCCATTTTTTGTGACCAAGAGTATCACTATCTCGGCATGCAGACTTGTTAGTTGGTGTGGGATGTACATCTTATAAATGGTAATGAATTTTTAGAATTGAGTTGGTTAGAACACAGCATGCAAATTCTTTTCTTAAATCTTCGTGACTGATTCAACTCAAAAGAAGAGTCGGCCACTTATACTCTACTGCTTTGTTAGCCAACAGTGGGGATTAAAAATTTGCACTTTGCTACCATATTTGGTCAAATTCTACATTTTGAGATTAAAGTTGTTAATTGTTCTACTTTATATTCCTACAATAAAATAGAAAAGTGATTCGAATAATCATTTAAATTGCTTTCTGTGCCCAGTATTTGATTACAAATTGGAGTTTTTTGGCTCTTAGTTTGAGAAAGAATCAATTTGAAGCCATGCAAAAACTAGAGTGAAGAAAATTACTTTTTTCAAAGCAATTTTGCGAGGAAACAAAGCAATCAAGAAAGTGGCAAACGCTAGAAAACGTGTCACGTTATACGCTGTGATAAAGCAAGTAATTTCTCTCCACGCGAAATGTAATTTGCTGACGATGAAATATCGGAAATCCGACCACAATTAAATCCCTGTGGATTGGATTGGCATATCTCTGTCTCGTAGAACAGTCAACAATGTGTCCACATAATTTTTGCAAGCCAAGTGAACGCTGCATGTTGTAAATTATGTATTGATTCAATCCCAGTGCGGAGGAAAATGGTGTTGGAAGGAGCGAGGTCCAGAGTTGACAGATAGATCCAATTAAGCTGCCTATTCTTCCCTCAAATATCCAATGGCCTAAACGTGCCCATATATGTATTCATTTCTTCCCAAAGAAAGCAGATTGCATCCATTTTATACTTTCTTCATCTCGTCCTCGTCGTATATGAATAAGTTTCCCAACGGACTTTACTGCTGTGGAATTCCGTTTGTTGGAGAAAGTAAATCTTGTCCACTCTTCTAATGTATATGTAACAGTGGAGGATTTTCTGTGAAATCTGTTCCACTGTATCATAAAAGCATTGTAAAGTAAATCCTTTCCTTTCGTCTTGCTGAATGGGATGGAATATGTATGTATCATTGGAGAAAGAAAAAAGTCCGAATTAAGATTTGGGAAAGGAAGAAAGGAGGAATTATGTTTTGGAGATTGAGCTCGTTTCTGATGTGAAACGTGAAATGAGATCAAGATTTTTTTCTCTGGAATCAAATGAAAATCAGTGAAACGGCTTACTACTCAGAATCCAATATCCAAAAACCATGATTGATACTGCTGAGAAATAATGATATTTTACTTTCTTTCCTTTGGACAGAATTGAAACTAAATAAATTGAAAGTAGAAACTATACTATAACTTTTCTTGTGATATGAATTGAGTTATATTTCCCGATTATTGATTTACTTTTATTGTTTAGCCTCCTACAAGTTGTTGTTGTTGACAGAATATTGGTTTAACTTTAATTGAATGACGTATGTTTTGTTTAATGATATCGACCAATTAATAAAGTGAAAGTTTTATAATGGGTGTAAACAAAGTTTTGAAAAGGCGTGGGTTATGCACTCTAACTAATTTTGTAAATTTGGTAATTCGTGGACAGCCATCACCAAATTCAAGTCAGAGTCAATCTAACGCCAACAACAACGGATCCAAGCGAGGGAGCCCTGCAGGGACTCCAGAGGACTTGGAGGAGCCGATGAAGGGCGTGGAAAATGAAATCGAGGTCAACGATGTTACTCTTGAGGGACACGAGCGAGCGGATCCCTCCCAATTTGAACTTTTGAAGGTTCTAGGACAAGGCTCTTTTGGAAAGGTATTTACTAGAATCAAATTCCGAGGTTTTTGGCAAATATGTGCATAGATAACAACATTTAATTCCTTTACTTTCTCTTTATAGGTATTCCTCGTTCGCAAAGTGGTTGGAAATGATGCGGGGACATTGTATGCCATGAAAGTTTTGCGGAAGGCGACACTCAAAAGTAAGTACTTATTTTTTCCTTTTTCCGTTGCAAAAGAAAGTCGACCACTTTATACATTATTCCGGTCAAGAGCCATTGCCATTGATTTTCCATTTGCGAGAGGAAATATCATTTTCCATCATCGTCCCCCTTAATAAATATAAAGAGTACTCCTCCCTCTCTCTCTTCTACTTACTCTAATTCAAATTTGGCTAGTCTTTTATTTGTATCCCTTCTTTCAAATGTCGTCTCAAATGTATCTGTTGATTTTGGGACAAAGTAGTTGCGCAACACTTGATTTATTTTTTCTTTTTCCTTCCTTTTGTGCTTTCTTCTGCTTAGCTTTGGCTTTTGGTGGTTCAGTACATGAACGAGGTCACAAAATCTACAATAGCTACTTAAACGCTCTTAATGTTCTCCTTTCTTCCTTTTCTTTACAAGAGAAAAAGAGACCAAACAGACGACCAAGTGTCATGTAGAGCTTATCTAGGAATGGAAGAAACGTGTTTTATTCGGCTTCTTTTGCTCCTCATGCTAAGTGCTATTCATAATGGGAGGACATGACCATTTTCAGTTTACCTCCATATCCATACGTGCTTTTGCTCTATAAATTGACCCTTAAATAAAAATAGCATGCTTTTCAAACAATTTGCTTGTTTTTTAGTTGCTGCAATGTTCAAACATTCCAAGTTTAAAGTGCTTTCGTATCCTATCTTGAATTCAGTTTAGAGACTCTATTATTGCCTTTTTCTTGACCTGTTATGAAAGGTCACGAGAATACATTCTTACATTGTGAAGTGTTTAGCAAAGGAATGAAGTGAGTAGACAATTTTGGATGGAGAAAGTTTCCTTTTGTTTGTCTGACTTTCTTTGTAGTTGATTGATTGATTTTGGTGGAATTTTGGTATGTTGAATTAAGTGGAGGGACTATCATAAGATAACAAAAGTAGAAAAAGTTAATCCAGATGGTGACCGTGACCACTTTCCCTTATGTATGCTATGCACTACAGTTTAGAGGGCTGATGGATGAGGTTTACAAAGTGTGACAGTTTTGTCATCTACGGCATTTTACAATTAGAATCCAATTCATCATGCAATTTGTCGTCTACACTTTTTCCTGTGGAACTTTTTGCTTTCTATTACTGGTGGAAAATAGTACACATTTGTACAAGTTTTGATGCAACACAAGTTACGCAGTAATTGAATGAGCTTTTGTGTGACAGCTCCAATTCCGAGATTAAAGTTACCTCCTATATAATATGTGTCTTCTTCTCACTTGTGGAAGGAAGCAAGGAATTATTTCGTGATATCTGGAGGAAATTGTATTTATGATGATTAATGTCCTCGACTTGTCTCCCTTCCCATAAGGCTACCACCACAACTGCTCATGACTAAAGCATACTTGACGTTGATATTCATTTGACATCCTGAGGCTGGAAAAGGAGACACGCTCCCATCTTTGTGGGCTCTTTTGTGCACACTTTCTTCCCTTTAGTCTAAAGATAAAAAGATTTTCTAAAGACAAAAATGGAAAGTTGAGGTATTGAGGATGTATACACAAAGTTTCAACTTGTTGGTAACTTTATATGAAATTTTTATTAGAGGAAATTCCTCTATTGAAGAAAGTTACTTAAGTAAAAGAAGCACAACACGAAGAGGGACTATAAATTTTCATCTTTTATCTTTCACATACACTTTTATGTCAGAATGCAACAAGGAAGGACGAATTGCTTGTAAGCAGCTTGTTCATCCCAATTTGTGATGGAGCTAAACTAGTTACATTACAATTCATATAAACCCCCTTTATTTGTACAGCTTAAAATTCATTCTCGTTCAGAGAATTGTTCATTGTTCAGAGAATGCACGTGTAATTTTTCGCACATATTAATGCATGCAAATTTCTTGTTCTCATTTTCTTTGTATCATTAAAATTATTTTGCAAGCTCTCTATCCTGATTCGTTGGATAGCTTTTGGCTATGTGCAGGGCTAATTAATGAGATTATTTTATAATTATTTCAGACAAATCTCATATTACCTAGGTATAATCTCATCTCCAATATTTGCTTCATATTCAGCAAGAACGAGCTGACTAAAAAGTGGAGAGAGTAGAATTTCAAAATCTACCTTTTAGCAGGTTTCATAAGCACATGCTTTCACTTCACTTTCAGCTCTGAATACCATCTGTTGATTCCCTATTATATTGGCTTCGTTTGGACCAAGTCAAGTGTTTGGTACTTGGAGTTGACGTGTCCAAGTGTCATTCTGAGACAGATGATTGCGTCTAATGTATTGCTTTTCTCGCATATTTTACGAGCTCGTATCCAGTTTATTTTCAGGGTGTGATATATTTTTATTGTGTTTATAGTGCACACAGAGTAGCATTTAATCAATAACATTTTAGCCAAAGTCCTTTTTATCAAATGGCTTGCACTTTATGGCCTACTAATCATAAAATCTGATGGCGTTTGTAGTAAAATGTTAGATGCAAGGCTTTTATACAGATTATGCTTTACCTTTCTTTATGGCATGGGAATGAAAGCATCATTAATTTTTTCATGTAGATTAAAATGTCCTCAAGGTAGACAATGAAGATCAATATTTTAAAAGCGAATACCATATAGTCTTTTAGATAAGCCTTAAAATATGGGTTACAAATTCCCTATGTATTTCCTGTTTAAACTTTGCTTGTTAGCACTCGCAGTGTCATCAATTAGAGTGGAGCTTCCTTCTTTTTCTGCCTGCCAGCAGTTTACAAAAGTAAAAGTATGGAGCTTGAGCTTATAATGGTGAAAGTTTTTTGTTGGAATGAATATACATAAGCTTTTCTATGTAATCCCTCCTCTATGCTAATTTCCATATCTTGTTTCCACCTGCTCATAAACTTTGTAATTTATTGTATGATTAATCTCAATGTCTAATTTGTTTTAATTGTCTTTTATTGTAGTTCGAGATCGCGTGAGGACAAAAATGGAGCGTAACATTTTAACGGAGGTGCAGCATCCATTTATTGTGAAGCTCCACTATGCCTTCCAGACTGAAGGGAAGCTGTATCTCATCCTCGACTTTCTCCGTGGGGGTGACCTATTTACCAGACTAGCCAAAGAGGTAAGCAAAAAAATTACAACCAATTTTTCATTTCATATACAAAACACTTGAGTTTGACCTGAACAAGGAAGGATTTCAAACTGATGGGAAAATGCACGCTTGAATTGAGCTGATGAATGTATTTTCATGCCATGTTCAATATCCGGCTTGAAATTAGAAGGAACAGTTGGAAACTCCTTTTCACTTTCACTGCAAAAAGCTCTTTCCTTAGCCACACAGTTTTGAATAAAATAAGATGGAGAAAGTTAAGAGGTCTTGATTTATCTGATGGTTTTTCTCGTCATATCGATTGCACTTCAATCTTCAATTATGGCTGGATAATTTTGTTGATGAAGACTTTGGTATCTACAAAATCTGCATCGTTGTTGATGTTGATTGCCATTTTGAACAAATGGAAAAGTTTATCAACGTTTGCGTCACTAGCGAATAAAGTTTTCAATCAATATTAGCATAGCTCAAATAATTTGGACGAGAGATGAAAATCAGTTCTCGCCTCATTTCCCTTTTAATAACAAACGCATCTGGAGTATTTTCTGTTGGATAGTGTGAAAATAACTCAATAATCCAGTTATGGGAAAAGTCATTAATGGTAGAGTGAACTTGACACATCAGGGTTTTCATACGTCCTTATTGCAAGAGCATACATATAAGAGACTGAGAGAAAATCAATTAATTGATTAAGTAAGTATATGGTGCGGCTATATTTAGTTAACGTTGTGGAAATTACTTTCTTTTAGGTAGTTGTGGTATACATACATTATATCTTGCCCTTAGATTGTTGCTATCTCCTGTTGATTGTGTCCCAGGATGTGTACATCTACATATATAGACTTCTTTCTCCAGAATGAATTAGGAATTAGATAAATTTACTTTATTCTTCTCCAGCAATCTCCTTCCTTTGTCAATACGAGGCCTTGATAATATTAAAATGAGATCTGCAGTTATTAGGTTGAGTGGAATCCAAAAAGATGACGAACTGGTCTTGATAACTTTTTTGCCAGGGACAGATTTACCCAAGACTCTCTTCTCTTTTATCTTCTCTGGCAAGATGAATTGCCTAAAGAAGTGACGGCTATCTTGCTGATTGAATTAGGAAGGATATTGTGAAATTCAAATTTAATTTAGTTATGACGCAAGTAGATAGGATAAGATGTGGCGCAACTGCATGACACACGCAATCTGTCCAAGAAAGCAGGCAGGCTCAGAAATGAGACAATTATTACATGGGACATGTAAGCTGACAGGTGAAAGGACAGATTTCTTATCAAACACGCAGAAATGACAAAGTAAAATATGCTGTTGAATGATGTTGTAAGCGATACAACTGGAGATTTGTGCTGGTTTTAATGGAAATTGTAGATGCATAATACAAAGTGATAGATTTGATATTAAATACCAAAAGCAAACATCAAAAGCAGCATTCTAATCTCAATTTGCAGCTATTGTATTGAAACCACCATGTTGTGGTTTGTTTGTTGCAATAACATTCAAAATTAAATATTTGTAAATTAATTGGGACTGTCACTTGGAAAGGAGAGAAAGTCGGTCATATTTCATACTTTATAATTTGTAGCATGGTTCAGTACACGATATCTCTTTCTGCCCTTTCCTTAGCTGTTAATATGATGGATGAGTCGAGGGATGCAAAGTCGCGAGTGCTAGTTAGTTAACGGAATAAAGAGAGGTGAGGGATTATGTTTCAAAGCCGTTGCAAAAGATAAGGTTGGAGTGAAAGTGAATAATGGGCATGTAATATAAATATGAAAGAGTGTGATGTTAATGATGTGTGGTTTGTCTCTTTCAGATAATGTTCACTGAAGAGGACGTCAAATTCTACTTAGCAGAGCTGGCCCTCTCTCTCGACCATCTCCACTCCATTGGAATTATTTATCGAGACCTGAAACCTGAAAAGTAAGTATCCATCTACTACGCAGTTAAAATAATTTTTATATGGCTTTGCGTTCTTTGTTTGTTGGAAGAGTTAATTAGTTGAAATTAGTACAAAGCACTCCTTTCCCCGGGTGAAAGCATTTTTCTAGAAAATTTAAACTTTCTCTTCCACGTTCCTAACAATGATAAGTTTGTAAACTTTTATTTCAGCTTAATTTGGAGGTTTTATGTGAACGTGTCTGCATTTCTTCTGGCTCATTAAATCCTTCCACGTACAAAGTCTCCTCAATTTTCTCCGGCGATATATTATTATGTTCAGAAAGGTTTGGGTTAAATTAAGCACGCAAATTTTGTGTTGCTGTATTTTCTTTCCTTAACGAGATTTAATTTGCGTCAGCTTCTTTTTTACAACTTTCCCTTCTCTGTTGTGCATCCAATGCAAAGACAGTAAAAGTTTATTGATTCAAATTATCGTTATCTTACCCAAAATGAGAATTAAGTAGAAGGGCAATGTAAAGCGCAGAAAATCTTTTAGCTTAGTCACTGGCTCTTATTCGTTGGTTGCATGCTTTTCTAAGTTCTTTCCATCGTAAAATGTTTATGTTTCTGTTTGTGTACATGCACCATTTAATAATGCATGTTGGACACGAGGATAAGTTGTTTTGCTGAGATTGAGACGTTGTGTATCCAAATTAGTATTAACTGCCGAAAATACGAAAAAATGTTCTGTAAAATAACTTGAATTTTATAAGCTAATTGAAACAAATTGATTCTCGTCAATAGGCTTATACATTTCCTGTTCATTTGAAATCCAACAAAATTTAAATTGATAAGAAAGTATAATTTCGCTTGACGTATTTTTGTTACCTAAAGAAGTGAAACTGAAAATAATCAAGCTTCGTTATAAAGTATTGTTGTTGTTTACAGTAGTATTGTTTATCTTTTGTTGGCGTTGTTTGTTGATTACCTGCTCGGTCGACTTCCATTAATTAAATGATATAAACTTTACTGGCAGTTGAGCCTTGACCACATTTTTTTCGAGAATACAATGTATAAGACTGTCAGTTTAATGAAAATGTATTATTAATGAAAAAGGATTATAATGCATTAATAAAGTTTGTCAGATTAGACGGGAGGTTGAATGAGCAAAAATCCTGTGGCGTGTGACTCCAAGCCATGTTTACATGTCTATTCATTTCACCGTAAATTCTTGATATTTTGTAAATTATTCAAAACAAATGCTTTCTCCATGAATTTTCTTATCCTTTTGGCATCCTCTCTGGAAAGAGTAAGCAGCAAAAACTTTGAACCCTTTTGCTAATATTTTACAAGGAGAAAGTAACCTTCCTTTGTTAGTTTTGGGTTGTGTAAATTGGGCTACGTACAGGGATTTCATGCAAATTCATTTATAAGAAAGATGGATGGTTATTGTGCCTTGCATTGTTTTAAGCAGTGTTGCCTCTCTTTCTACTGTTACTTTATATACGGACATGCAAAAAGGATGTGTATAATGTAGTCATAAAAGTCCGTGAGCTTAAAGTTGAATTGTTGGGAAATGTGTCATTTGGGAGTGGTGCAAAAGTTCATAACTTTCTCCGCGAGGTAAACGTAACATCCTTTTAGCATCAATTTATAAACGAACAGCAGCAAAATTACGGAAATGTGTTCTCTTTTAAGCTAGCTGGCTTAAGATTTACAGAAAACCGCAAATCCCTCAAAACCTTACCCCAATTTTCTGGAGAACTTTGCTAGTTACAATAAATTCATAATGGCTCGGACTGTTTGCATTGATTTTTCTGAAGAATATACGGTTCCATTAAATGTAGTCCTTTATTCGAATTAATTAAAAATGTGACTGGCGTTTGCAAAGCATGTTTTTCAAGAAAACTGTAAATCATGTCAAATATTCACAATACGTTTCAAAGACTGGAGATTTCCTAACTTTAATAAGAGAAAGTTGTCCAACCACTAAAAAGCGTTACGATTACATATTAATAATGTTTCCGCAACGAATGAAAAGAGTTTTTGTTTTCTTTGTCTTAAAAACTAATCAGTTTAACCCAGAAATGTCATGTTTTATTCCATAATCCCTTCTAACAAATTGCTCCCGGATAGTTAACTAAACGACTATTTAATGCTAGTAATTTAATATTATCCCTGCTTGCAAGTTTAAATTAATTCATACAATAAGCTGCATAAGTAATTTAACTTTATTTTTCATTCCAACAGCATTTTACTGGATTCAGAGGGACACATTTCTCTGACCGATTTCGGATTGAGCAAACAGCCGCTGGACGACGAGAAAGCTTACTCATTTTGTGGAACTGTGGAATACATGGCCCCTGAAGTGGTCAATCGAAAAGGTCACTCGTATGTCGCAGATTGGTGGTCATTTGGGGTGCTTATGGTGAGTTGTAAGGTTTGAATGAAGTGAAAAATATTTTTTATGTGTAAATATAGAAGAATGAAAAGATGGGTGATAAAGTAGGGCAAACAGGAAGTGTCAGGATGCACAAATACCTATATTTATTGCTGTCATCTTATATTTTGATAGATTTCTTTGGCTGATTTGTTAGGCTTGACATAATATCCGTAAATATATCTATATATGTATATGTTTATTGGATCAAAATGCGCCAACAGTGGAAATATATGTTGGTGAAAGTTTGGCAAGTGAAACCAACTCCCATTACAATTAATGGCGTTGTGCATGAAACCCTTTGACTGAAAGAGGAGGATGTATCATTAATTAATTAATTATGTTGCTCTCTTTGATTAAATTATAATCATCTCTTGTGATCAAATGATTGCCAAAACCAAACATTAAATTACAGTAAATATATCCTATTTCTATTTTCTAATTTGCAGTACGAAATGCTGACTGGGTCACTTCCATTTCAAGGACAAAATAGAAAGGAGACAATGGTACAAATCTTGAAAGCAAAATTAGGAATGCCACAATTTCTTTCCACCGAAGCCCAATCCCTTCTTCGTGCCCTATTTAAGAGAAATCCCGTCAACAGGCTTGGGGCTGGTATTTAAAATGCATTAACTAATTAAAAGTAAAAATGTTAATATGGACGTTATTTTGCTTTAGGTGGGGTAGAGGAAATAAAAACACACTGTTTCTTTGACACAATCGATTGGGATAAATTATATACCAAAGAAGTTGTTCCTCCCTTCAAACCTGCTGTCTCCAGAGCTGACGACGCTTTTTATTTTGACTCTGAATTTACATCCCGTACACCAAAGGGTAATATATAGAACTTCAAAAAGAACTTTTACATTTTAGATGCTGATTTTGATTAAACTTGTACGTTTTATTCGTTTAGATTCACCCGGAGTGCCACCAAGTGCAAACGCCCATGAACTTTTCCGAGGTTTTAGCTTCATCGCTTCTTGCCTATTAGACGACAATATGAATGCCTCTCCAGTTCCACATTCGAACACCAATTCAGCCATCGCATCCACAGGACCCTCCGATAATAAACCAACTCCAGAGTTAATCAGATCTGTAAGTGTAGGATGGAAAAAGTCGACCGAAAAACTCGAGTCCTCAACCCAAAGCCAATTGCTAAAGATTGAATTTATCCAAAATTTGGAAAGTTTGATTTCCCATTTCATTCGTACGACACGTATATTAAAATCTATAAAATTCAATCGACTGCCCAAGTTACTTTTGGTAGATTTCCGTTTACCATAAAATGTAAATTTTTGGGTAGCCTTCAAATCCTTCTTTTCAAATGTATGTACGTGATGGAATTTTGATTCATTTCCCTTTTTATTAAACAGAATGATTCTGTCTGTGTTCGAGTTCATTCACAATATGATACTGTCAAACTATTATTATGTTTTCGATGATAAATCACATATATTTTCTGCTACAGGGTATACGGAATAGCAATATTCTAGACGACTACGAAATGAAGGAAGAAATTGCCAAAGGTGCTTATGCAACGTGTCGCCGGTGTGTTCATAAAATCTCCAGAGTAGAGCACGCAGTCAAGGTATATTGCAAATAGCCTAAAGAACAAACTTTTTTCTTTTTATTTTGAATATATTTTTTATTTGCAAAAGACTTTCTTGTTAGATTTATGGGAGTTTATTTTTGTTGAAATGTTTCGCAATTGTTGACTTGCTCTTTTTCATGCACGATTTTATTATATTCTACATAGCGTTTATTACGAAACTATTTTTTCAAAAGGATTTTCATTTGAATATCCCTTCTGGTCATCTTCTTTTTGCTTAGTATTTTTATGTACTAAATAAATACAAATTTTTGCTTTCTATTTGTATATAAGTACATAATAATTTGATTTGGTCCGTTGTATAGATAATCACAAAAGGATCCCGAGAGTGGCATGATGAAGTAGACATCCTTCTTCGACACAGCCAACATCCACACATTGTCAGTTTATATACTGTAAGTTGGAGCATCCAATAATTATATAATTGTAATATAGTAATAATATTTTTTATATAGGTTTATGATGATGGGAGCAAAGTATATCTGGTCACTGAACTGTTACGAGGGGGAGAATTATTAGACAAAATATTAGCCCACAAAAGATTATCCGAAAGAGAAGCTGCGGATGTAATGGCAGTATTAGTGGATACTGTAGCATATCTTCATAGACATGGCGTAATTTGAATTTTTATTATAATTTAATTTTGATGAATTGCATTGACATGATGTTTCATTTTAAACTCGCAGGTCGTACACAGGGATCTTCAGCCTGCCAACATAGTTTATGCGGATATTACCCAAAAACCTGATGGAATACGTGTCTGCGACTTTGGTTTTGCAAAGCAATTACGAGCAGAAAATGGATTATTGATGACTCCGTGCTATACAGCAAACTTTGTAGCTCCAGAGGTTTTAAGAAAACAAGGATATGATGCTGCGTGTGATATTTGGTCTTTAGGAGTCATACTTTACACAATGCTATCGGGGTATAATTTTTTTCTTTTGTTTAACATTTTCTCCATAAAAATGCTAAAACTGATGTGAATTTTGTGTGTCTTGCAGACAGACTCCTTTCGCAACAGGTGCAAATGACCCTCCTGCCGCTATTCTTTCCAGAATTGGAACGGGAGAAATAGATATAGCGTGAGTAATTTGTATTCATTTTAAAATTCAAATGTCATATTTATCAAATAAAATTCATTTTTTGCGTTTAGCTCAGGAAATTGGGCCTATGTTTCGGATTCGGCTAAAAGCTTGGTGCGTAAAATGCTGGATGTGGATCCGGGAAAACGACCAACGGCCAGAGATGTTGCTCGATGTAACTGGATACAAAGTCGCCACTCATTACCATCTCAGGCCCTTCCCATTGAATACCCTGCTACTCTCAAGGTAAGTTATAAACAATGTGTATTTATGCTTTCGCATAACAAATAATTTAGGCAATTAAATATTCTAAAAGTGGTGTTAAATGTGAGTAGTAAAAGTAGTAAAAAAGTGATGAAAGAGATAGGGAAAGTAAATATAGGTAGATTAAAACATTTCAGCAGCAATGCAGAGATATTGACCTGGAAAATAGAAATTGCGTGGGTGTCTTATAGTTTGGTTGCTCTTCTTTGGCCTATTATTATACAGAGGTACTTTTGCCTGAAGGATCTCTGTCTATGGAGAAAGTAGTGGCTTGGCTCGTTGCTGTTATGTTATGAGACTCGTCTTCTTGAGTTGCTATCTACACCTGGCTCAATGACGCCAAGTTTAGGCAACGGCATATGATTGCTTGCTGTGGCTATAAACTGGAGTAGACGTGAAGTAGGATGTAAAATTCCTCCTGCTGAGATATTTCCACCTCGATAGACATTATAAGAGGAGAGAAAATTGAACAAGATTTTCACGATTTTGTTCCAATTTCCAACTTCCTTGGATAAATAAATGTCACATTACAGATGACATTGCATTATAGAATTCCTGGTACGAGTGCGGTACACAAAGGGAAGGGTTCCTCTACTTACTTGAATCTCTGTTTTCCTTTGCTCTTTGGCATTCCTGTAGTGAAAATTAGGATTCAGAGTGGGTTTTGTCATTTTGTGGAATGAGCTTCTATTTTTATCAGATGGCCCATCACTTCTTCTTTTCAAATACTTCTATTCCTCTGTCGACACTTTTCTAGACGTCAGTTTGGGACTTTCTCTTTTTCTAAGCTCCGCGTCTACTACATTTTAAGTAAAGAAAAGAACTTTTCTCCATGAATGCGAGGATTTACTTTCAATTGGGCCGTATAATTCCAATTGATTTAGACGATGACGTTGTCTATATTGTTATTATAAAATTTCCTCCATGCTTTCATTGCCACTTGAACTCAAATTGAACAAAAGGAACCAAACATAACCAGAAGACGATGATGTTACTACTACTACTATTTGCATTGTATGAGAAGCATGCACTTTTCAAGATGTCTAAATTAAGACTAGTCTGTAATTTATGTTGTTTTATCATTAGAAAGTTGATTGAACGAGATAATTGAATGCTTTCCTTCCTTTCTCTCTCGGTCTATGTAATCAAAGAAAAAGTTGTCGTCGTCCAGCAGTAGATCAATAAGAAATTAGGTTAAGCCTACACAAGTAACCTTTGGACAAGATTTAAAAGTTTATTTGGCAGTGATGAAAGTCCGTCCAGTCTTTTAGATTGCTTTATCTCGGCTAGGGTCTAAAATAGTATGTAGGTGGACTTGAATCCCAAATTGTTTGTTGAATTGATATAAATTGTGAGTTTTTGAAAATGGCAGAGGTCAACCGTTTATTGTGCTATATGGCACTGCTAGCTTTAATACTTTGATGCAACAACTAGGAGAAACTATAAATGCTTACATATATTTAAGTTTATATATCCTGATTTAAAAACAAAATATATATTTTCAGAGTGCCATCCAAGCCACATACTCGGCATTGTCACAAAGCCCGAAAGCCCCACCACTGTAAGTCTATCTGCAAACATTTTTAACTATAAATAATTGTGGTTTATACTATATCTTATATTATTGGGATGATTTCAGGGGGCCGGTGGTACAATCTGGTAAGACAGTAGTAAATACTTTTGTCATCAAAAAGACTATCCAACACTTTTCTCTATTTCTTTTTGTCTATTTCAGAGTTGGCCAGAAGACGTCAGCGCTCAACAACCAGACCTCATTCCTCTTCTGACATGTAACACTTGTCAAGTAATGGTCAGTAGCGACACAATACAAAGAAGCTCCATTATTACCACCCCTCAACTAAACCCAACAATATTTCCTCAAATTCTTACTCTAACTAAACTTAAGAAGGGAGAAGAATGCGTCATTTCTCTTCATTTATTTTCCCCTGAGGGTAATAATATTCCAAATTGATATTTCCTCCTTTCTCTGTCCATACCACAGACTTTCAACTTATAACAATGTTTAAATTTTTCCTGTTGTGTAATCCCCAATCGTAAACTTTCTCCACAAGCATAAGAGAATAAAGTACAGGTAGAGAGGGCAAATTGCAATGCAGCAGCAATAGCAATAGTACTGCGTGGGATGAGGGCATA
This sequence comes from Proisotoma minuta, assembly GCA_034698145.1. NCBI lineage: Eukaryota > Metazoa > Arthropoda > Collembola > Entomobryomorpha > Isotomidae > Proisotoma > Proisotoma minuta. Next base: position 30,740 of record JAQIXN010000427.1, read on the forward strand.
GGAGTTGAAAATTGGAATGATTTCGAGACATTTTATTCCTGAATTATATAAATGACAGTTTTTAACTTTCTCCTTGAGAATATTCCTCTAAAGAAAAATCTTGTAAACTTTTTTTTTCTTTTGGCCTGACATATTTATTTACAAATACCTGTTGTATTTTCCCCACTCAACTTTCTCTCTCAATGTAATGTAATGCAGTGCATAACTTTTTACTCGGGTAGAGATTTTATTTAAAATAGTTTTTTAGAACTGATGTAAGAAATTTAGTGCAATTTAGTTTGTCGAAATCAATGGAATGATTTATAGGAGATTTAAAAGTTTGAACAGTTTAAAAACTAAGATGCAAAAGGAACATTCCAAAAATAAAGCAAGTTTTTCACATTAAAAAAAATAAATATTATGTATGACAATTTTATTACCTCTTTTAATTTAATGAAAAGTTTTGTGATATTTTTGTGGCACAACATTATAACATCCAAGTTAAGTTTAACTCTGATTATTAATAAGAATGATGATAATAATGTAACTGGCTCTGTGAATTATTCTGGGAATAGTTTGTGTTAATTATATTAATTTTACCTATAATTGAGATACTCTTATTTAAGATTTAGATATTTCTTTTATCTGTGATTTTTGAAACCTTCCTTTTATGTACTTATCACGAAAAGTAACGTATTTCAAACCTGTATATTTAAACCTGATTATTATGTGCCAGGAGAAAGTTCTTTGTGATTATTAACTTAAAAAAAAAATAACGTGTGTATCTGGTCTTAACAATGCTAATCATACAATTCAATTTATTAATGTTCTTTACATTAAATATATGTCAATTAAAATACTTATAACAATTCAACTCTCTTAAACCCTGGATAACTATCTTGTCAACATCTTATATTTATTGTTACTTGTAGTAAATTCCAACTATTTTATTGTAATCCATCTGATGTTGGTGATTTGCAATTTTGTCAGATTAATAAATAATAAACAACCATAGTACTACTTTACCAATGCTTTCTCTTTTATTCATGAATCGCATAAAGCGGAGCAAAAAGTTGCCAATAAAACTTTAGAGTTTAGTTGTAGCTGAATGATGACATGAATGTTGACTCAAAAGAATCATATTCACTCTCTCCCAGTCTCAGCACCAGTTTGTTTGTCGTGGTGGATTTACTTTGGTTTAGTTTACTTTCTTTCCAGGACCGGGAAGGGCATGAATATGTAGATGAGGGTGTGGGTGGTGGTGAATCTAAGTCATCCAGTGTCGGTGGGACGTCCTTAGCTCTTGTAATACATACGTCATGCATAAAGAACACATAGAAAGATGCAAATCCTTTGGAGGAAGGAAGCCTTTGGACTCCCTTAAATATATACAACACCGCACAAGTTGGGTTGAGCGAGCGAGTCAAGAAAATGTCATTTCCAACTGAAAGAAAGTTCGTTAAAAGTACCCCTGTAGCTTTATTATTTTGGGCATATGAAAAGAACTTGTGAGGCTACAATATTATTATTACCCAACTGTACAAAGCACACGATCACCCGAGAAAAAGGTTACAGGTGAACAATAATGAGGACTAAGCAGCCAGGTGCTTAGCCAAATGATGGAAAGCAAGTGGATAAAAATGTATTTACATGTGGCAAAAGAAATAAATTCATTATTTTCAATCTTTCCACAAACATAACGCTTTCACCCACACAGCCAACTCTTTCCACTAACTAGCTACTAAAGTATATTTAAGAATAAACTTTTTTTAATATGAACTGGTCCCAGTGCGAGCATGTGTGCAAATAAGCGTGAAATGAAATCAGGGTTGACCTTTTAAACTTAAAAATGTCTGGTAATTGAATTTACTTGAACATGAAAAGGCTCTTCCCCCGAGGTCCTTAAGGCAGAAGAAGGCCAATAAATGTTTTCCCAAAGTTTTCATGATATAAACGAAGCATAAAATATGTCAGCTTGCTAAGAGAAGAGTTAACGTCCAGATTTACTTTTTGTTGGGAATTGAGTTGAAAGGAGTTTAATTTAATGAGTTGCGAGTACATAAATAGTCCCATAAAATAAATGCCGGTTGAGAATAAAAGGGAATTTCAGGGAAGAAATTCAAAGAGTATTATTACCCCACTCCTTCCTTTTAAACTGTTTACAGTCTCTGTGTATTTGCATGAGGTTTAGATAACTTCTTGGAAGAAGGGACTTCCTACACGGAAGCCGCAACAATCCCAAACAAATATTTAACCAGACTCAAATCAGATCCAATGTCTTCTTCCGTATTCACTTCTGCCTCAAGGTGTGGTTAATTTAGTCAAACGACTATCTATCTAATATTGAAATTGTAGCAAGTATCAATTAAGCATAATCTCTCTATTCAAAATGTATTTAGGTAATAATAATCGGCCAACTAACTTTTAACTTGCCCTAATTTTGGGCTAATGAGGGAAAGATGATTAGTTGGTCTTTGACCGTCGTGTTTATAATATTTGGCATAAAATTAACTCGAATCATTGAACTCTAGGCTTCTCTTTGTGAATGAAATTGAAAGTGAATGAAACCCACGTGTAAACAAAATGTTTAGGTCCCAGCAGAGTCTTTTGTATGTGCCGTTTAAATATTCATGTGCAACCGGATCTTGGGAGAGTACAGACAATGGACATTGACGCATTTTGGAAGAATTTAGATCAGTCTCAACTTGAGACTAATCAAACGCAGCTCTCTTTGGGATTTTAACAATGTTTTGTCCAACTGTCCCAAAGCCACAGAATAAAGATAATATATGTATAAATAGCTAAAAATAATAAAACGGCAAAATAATCCCAAAAGCCTGAGCTTATATAATAGAAGCAGGTATAAATACCAGCTACCCGCTGTTTACGATGGATTAAATGAATAATTTATTATACTGTACAACTAACACCACAAAAGTTATCAAATATGAAATTAAAACGGCCAAGCGTCCATAAATAACATTTGTGGAAACGGACACATTACAAGTCAAATTTCAAAGTGTATTTTATTGCGTGTAAATGGAATGAATGACCACTGTTCGATTTGGTATAGGCAAATGCAGTGAAGGAATACCAAATACTTTGAATGGGCCATTTCACTTCTCTTTGATGGCTTTCTCTCCTTTTAAATTCCAATAAAATACTTCAAACCAAGTAAATGTGAAATTTATTCATTTTCCCCAAAAGCCATAAATGAGAGGAAAGAGTTATTTCTTGTTTTATTCGATACTTGACATTGGAACTGGCTTTCTCCTCCTTCCATGATTTAAGTATGTATATAGAAGATGTTAAAGGAATTACTGGAAATCACAGAAATTGCTTTCTAAAAGTAAATGGGCTAAAGATTTTACGCAGCTTCATAGTCATTAATGATATTAAAGGTTTTATCCATTGCTTGAGATGCGTCAAAAATTCGTCACTGCTTGCAGATGAGGTAAATAAAGGATGGCAGTGAAAGTTGTCACTGTCTTCAAACTTTTCTAGATAAAAATAGATTTTTTCCACATCCATTGTAAAAAGCCAAAAGTAATATATCATGGTTAAAAGTGTGCTGGGATTTAGTTTCATAGTTTTTTGTCAATATCTGTATATCGCTGTCAGATAGTATTCCAATTTTCCGATATGATGCAATACTCTATTCTTTTTATATCTTCCTTTTGCAGATCAGGTATCTAAAAGGATAATGCTTTCTACAAAATAAAGAGTGATCCGATCCCACATTTATAGAGGCCATTAATTTCGTTACAGTTTTATTATTTCAATGTTACTACCACTAAACAAAGTAAAATCTGCAGATTCTTCTAGTGTATACGTTGCATCAAGCGTGATATCAACGTTTTTGGGGACGATTTTTACACGTGGATTCAACGTATCGGATAGAGTATAGTTTAGGTGTTTCTACGTTGCCCCCTCTATTTCCACGTCAATTCAACGTGGAAAAAGCGTTGGCCGCTTTTTCCACGTTGATATACGTGGACGAAAGTGGACGAAACCAGACGTTGTATCCACATTAGCTATTTCTGGTTGGGTCTTTCTTTATCTTTCTTTATTATTCGAGAATTGACAAGAAACATGACGAAATTTATTAACAAAGTGACGTCATACAAAGCATAATATTCTTTGTGGCTTGTGATATATCACTCTGACTAAATAAATAATTCTGACTAAAAATAAAGTTGCGGAAGAGATTGAGGGGAGAAAGTGCAAACTTTTCTCTAGAGCTTTCACTCCCCTTGTTTTGTGGTTGAATAAAGTAAATGTAAATGAGTTGCGAGAAATATACATAACTCAAAAATGGATAATGCAAATTCAGTTGTTTCTTTTGTGTTTTGTAATGCAAAGAATGTGTCACATTCAGCAGCTCTTGCGGTCAGTGTTATTTGCTTTTAGAATGAGATATTTTTGACAAATAAGATGAACAAAATTTTACAACAATGTCCAAGAAAGATAATGATGGTTGTTCATTCGCATGCTTTGTGATTTATAACACCACAGCCACTCTTTTCGATTGTCAGATTTGCAAAGTCTGCTCTATTTTTATGATCCCTTCTTTTATACTTTACTGCTGTTGCGTTGCATTCAATATATATTACATTCCTTGTTTTTTGGACAAGGGAACAAAGTCTATTCTTTTGTTTCCCTATGTGACTTGACTTTGTTAGAATTTTGTGATTCCTAAAATAAACTGATGCGGCTGCCTCTGTTTGTCCTAAACAAGTATATTGTAGTAGTACCCTTTAAGAGTGGCGAAAGGAGAAAGTCTTGAATCTTTCTTAGTGGAAAATGAGCAGATGCCAAACGTCGAAATATCCTTGTTTATGGAGCTAATAAACTTGAAACGGACAGGAGGAGTGAGTTTTGGAGAGAAATATATCCATTCTAAAAATACCAAAAAGATGAAACAAAGAAAGACACATTTTATTCTGAGGAGATCCCTCTTCCTTCAACCAACACTTCTTACATTTATATTCTTTAGCCATGGGAGAAAGTCTATTCATAGTCGGAGTTAAGTTAATGTCACTTTTAATACTTTAGGCGAAGAAGAAAGTCTAAATCAACATTAAGTAGGAAAATATGCAAAGACGCCTTGAACCTTTGAAGTGTCTCAAACAATATAAAGTTCAAGTATTAAAAGTTTTCTTTACTTACAGTCAAAGCGAGTGAAATGTTAAGTTCTGACAACTTTTATTTAGGTACAATTTTAAAAGCCGGAAATATTATAAACGTAATGTTATTAAATGGGGTATCATCATTTCATCGCATAATCAGTTCATTAGCCAAGCCTTTTAATCAAATTGGTTTTGTCCCAAGTTTGATTTGAAAGGTGGAAAGAGAATGTTTATTTAATTTAATTTTAATTTGATGACAAATGGCGAAAATATTTACAACTACGGGCTTTATTTTGTGATTATTTATGAAACTATCATTTTGTTTTTGGTCCATAACTTAGACTTATTATTTCTTCCAAGTCCATCCTGTGTACTTTCACTCCCACGCAAACAATGGCAAAGGGCCTTCTAAGAATTTTGAGAAAATCATTATAAATTTTGGCAGCATTGGACACCGTTAACTTCAGAGACTGACACTGATTCCAATTTTCCATTCGGATTTCCAACACCCTCACGCCTCAACTTACGCAAACAAATAAATTCCCAACGTGGGCTGCTCAACTAACGTGTACATATCTATATAGTTTTGGCAAGGTGCTGAGACTTCCTGGAATTTTTAACTGCAGGGCAGATCATCATGAGACACTTTAAAATATGTCTTTTTCTTGATATTTAACCGATGTGGGTTGAATTTTTTTTAAACTATAGCCAATCTCAAGGCACAATAGATGCGTTCATAATTTCATGCCTCTTTCCTTCAGTTTAATTAGCAACTAAAGGACGATTAAAAAGATGAGAAGGGTGTCAAGTCTGGTTATCCTTTGAAGAAGTTAAGCGTCTCAAAATCCCCTAATCCTTTGCTCGTGTATCCTTTTAGGAAAAGTGTGAATGGAAATATTTAGGGAGTGGGACAAGAATCGTGTCCCTTTGGCTCCCTTTTATCCTTTTTCCCAACGTACATACGTATTACGACCGTCGATCACTTTTTTGCTACACTTTTTTGGCTTGGGGAAGTTGCTAAAAGAAGCAGAACAAGATGTGGCCAAAGTTTGAGAAAGTTGGACAAATATTTCTCTCAACATTCAGCATCTAAATCTAACTTTCTCTTCTATTTTTAGATCATTCATCTCTCCCTTTACTTTGTATGTAGTAGTAGTAGTAGATGATAAAACGTTACAAGTTGGACACATCTAGATCAGATCAAGGGGTCATCCATGTTAAAGTTTGTATGGGCAAAGTTTAGAGTTTGTATTGTCATTTATCCCTTACTTTAAATGGCTTTGGATATAAAATATAATGAGCTTTGTTGATGCACCTTAACTTATCTGCTTCTCAAACACTTCTTATCCCTTTGGAATCTTTTAGGAAACGCATCTTCTTACCTAGTTATATAGTTTTATGTTTACGTGCCAGGATAAATGAATAATCTCTACTTTTTTTGGAGATTGGCAACTTCTTTAACTCTTTGATCATGATAATAATACGTCTCAACTTTTGTCAGTTTGGATTGTATTGTACAAAACAATCAGTTAGAGAAACTTGGATATACGTATTTATTTATGGCCAGATAAATAAATCCATCATAATCAATATGATTGATTGCAATCAATAGGTTTGTTTTCCCAAGATTGTATTTACTTACTATGTTGAAAGTAGCATGTTTCCTATCTAAATTTAAAAAGACAAACAACTGTCAAACTTTTGGACATGCATATCGCAGCATATCTAAAGATATAATATATTTATGAGCAAACATAACTAAATTATTCACATCATTCAACGCAAATGGTTTACTTCTAATTTTAGGCCAAATTCCTTTTCTTTCTGATCTAATACCGTGACTATTGAGTTATTCATTTACCAAAATGTTGTTTTTGAATTATTAAACAAAATTAGTGCTTGACTTTGAAATCCTGCCTTTATCCCATGATGGGAGCAAAGTTACTATACATCAAACTTGTTGGTTTGATCTCCAAAATACGTAAAGTTCGTGGAGTACTTGCTCACTTGTATGGAACTAATTGAATATCGAGGAGATTAAAATTTATTGAGAGAAAGGGCTGAAAGTGGAGCTAATGTAGTTTGTGTATGGGGTTGAAAGTGGGACAGGTTGAGTTTAGTGAAAGTGGATGAAGTGATGGAAAGAGCTCATAACACAATCATAAATCACAAACCAAAACTCACTCTTCCCTCTTGTCAGCAAATACTCAAGATCAACCACTCACCCTGAATTTTCTCCAGGGTTCCACAACTCCCACCACTTTCTCCCTTTACGACCAAATGTTTTATGATTTCCGAACCCTAAACACAAATCCTCCTACACTGCACTAAACATTAAGTGGAATGAGTAAGCTTTGATTTTTGTATTATTCTCTACAAAGTGGAGTAATCCTGGGATATAGTCAAGTGATCTCATCTCAGTTACTCATCCCTTGGTTTTATTACTGAAAAAAAACATGAGGGCTTTGGGTAAAATTCTTGACTTTATGCTCACTTGTGACGCAAAGGAAAAGCTTTCAATCATGATGGTATTTATTAATGGTACAACATTCACAAATATCAAAAACAAAAATCAAACCAATAACATCTTTACATGGAAAACAGCACGTGACACAAAGTTTATATTATTATTAAGGACACGTGGTTATACTTAAAACTGTGTTAGGTGTAGCAAGTAAACAAGGCGTAATTAGTCAATGAATGGAAAAGAAAGTGAGGAGAAAAACATGGTTTTGTGTAGCCTTCATTGTTCATTTGCAGAAATTCCAACAAGTGCCGCTTCTACGTGACAAATATTAATGGAAACATTTTCATCTACTAATGTTGTTGTTTTGTCTTTCTCCACAAAGATGTTTTGCTTCGGGGGTGTAGTCTATTTTTAGGTCGCATATAATACAATTTATTAAATAAACTTTTTTGCAAATAGATGTAATAACGTCGCGGAGGAATTTATCTAGTGCTTTTAAAGTATCTTTCACATTTCAAAAGGGGCTTTTTTGTCATATGGACATGTCTCTGTGATGATGAAAGATGGACGGAAAGATGGGCAATGCGCTCGTAATAAGCCCCCTTACATGCCCTTGATTAATATTATAAAGAGAGCTTTCACTAAAGTAGTTTGATTACATCGCAAGGGATAATTGTTGCACATATGTATGCAGAAATGTCTGAGCATTTGGAAAAGGTGTTGTGCAGCAAAGTGTGACGTGTGAAGAAATGTCGCGGTGAGATTTTAATTTGAGTAATGAGTTCCTCCTCCCTCCTGTGGAATCGTCAGCTAAAAAATCAGAATTGTTGACTCATCTTAAAATGGATTATTTTTCACACACACCTCTCTCTCTCCACTTCAAAGAGAGAGAAAGAGCTATTTTAAAAACAAAGCTGTTGCTTTGTTTGATGTCTTTGCAACACATTAGGGAATGTGGGAGGAAGAAAATTGGCTAGATATTCTAATTTCAAAATGTCTCTAAAAATAGAAAGCACAGCCCGGTGAGAATTTAATATATGTACGAAAAACAAGGTAATTTTTCATTGTTTTCGTATACAATACAATTCCCGACAAGTTGGAAGAGTAAAGATATAATTTCATTTTATACATGCAGTGGAAATGAAACAATTGAGAATGTTCCATAAGGAAGCCATTGAATGAATAAGTTTGAATAACTTAAAGTTTGACAAGA
>JAQIXN010000428.1:0-39519 GCA_034698145.1 Proisotoma minuta
TCTTATCAGTGGGCGAGCTGTCCGTCCTTGCATAAATTAATAAATCCTCTTGGATTTCTAATTGTAGCACAGCTCTGATCCAATGTCCTCCAGTTTGTGAGAGGATTTATTATTATTGTACTGGTAAATATTATTATTTGATCTTATTAACATTATAATAATAAAATCATTCGTTATTTAATGTTTTTCCTGTATTTTATCAGCCCCATGACCCTTGACTAAGGGACAAAGATTAGGGGACATGGACCACCATTGTGGCCCACGATCTGAGCCGGATGGGGCTCCAACGACACAAAGTGGAAGTCACAATTCTGTCGCCACAGGGGCTACTTATACAACCAGCTCCCAAAATCCCCCAGGGTCACCCCCACAGGACTCTTACAACGACCTCAACACAAACTCCAGTCCCAACAGAGGAAAGATGGACAATAAGGGAAACAATGGAAGCAAGAGTGCTGGGGACAACATTAGTGGGGGACAAGCTTTTAACATCCCAAGTATTTTAAACAATTAACTGTTAATTGTGACTTTGACTAATTGGATTGTTTTTGCTAAATTAATAGTTGGAGGTCATACAATTACTGAGCAAAGGATTCGGCCTGGAGAATTTGTCATGAGAGTCCTATTTTCAGAATTTACTGCAACTGCTGAAAAGAAAATTGAGCTGATAATGTCAGAACCTTCGGTAATGTCTGCTAAAATATTATTAGGCTGATTACTAACTAAATATTTTTTTTTCTAGGAACGATCCCTGTCCAAATCTTTACAAAGGGGAGAGGACATTGGTTTTGATCAATTGTTAACAGCTTTAGGCTCAGTTGCCGAACATTGTTTGCCTTCAATTCTTCGAACTTTATTCTCTTGGTATGATCGGCAGGCTGTGACTTGGTTGGGTACTCCATTATCCAGTGGATCCGTTTCCAGTGCCACAGGGTCTTCGATAAGTTCTGGCATTGAATCTTTAGAAAAAGAACCAGCGATAACTTTGGATCCGCAAGTTGTTGAGAGAAGGGATATGGCTGTTGAATTTATTTTGTGTCTAGTCTTAATTGAAGTTTTAAAACAACTCCCGTTTCATCCTGGACATCATGATCTTGTGGGGAAAATTGAAGATCTTTGCTTTGCACACTTTAAGTACCGTGAAGGGTATACGGCATAATTATTTACTTGTATTTGGATTCAAATAATAATTAAATATTCTTTTATTATAGGACGTGCATTAATGCAGCAAACGGTCTTGTTATAGCGGATTTGTATGCCGAAGTCTTGGGTGTATTGGCACAAGCAAGATTTTCATCAGTACGTGTCAGATTTTTAAATGAACTTTCTGAACTAAGAGGAAAAGAAGCCAATTCATCCGTTACTCAGTCAATAATCTCTTTGTTAATGGGAATGAAGTTTTTTCGTATAAAAATGGCCCCAATTGAAGACTTTGAGGCATCCTTCCAGTTTCTAACAGAGTGTGCAAAATATTTTCTTGAAGTTAAACAAAGGGATATAAAACATGCACTAGCTGGTTTGTTTGTCGAAATTCTCGTCCCTGTTGCTGCAGTAAGTTGACACTTTGTCAATTTTGTCAATGAATTAAATTAATTGCTATTTGTTTTAAAACAGACGGTAAAACACGAAGTCAATGTCCCTTGCCTCAAGTCATTTGTGGAGATGCTGTATGCTCCAACTTTAGACATGTGTACAAGAAGTAAACATCGACTAGCAATATTTCCTTTAGTTACATGTCTACTATGCGTGTCTCAAAAACCATTTTTCCTTCACAATTGGCATTACTTTTTGGCAAATTGTTTAAGTCAACTTAAAAGCAGAGAACCAAAAATGTCTCGAGTGGCATTAGGTAATTAAAAAAAAAAAACTAAACCTATTTATTTTTTGTGGTGACTATATAACATTATTATTATAATTGCAGAAAGTCTGTACCGTCTTCTCTGGGCCTACATGATCCGTATAAAATGTGAAAGTAATTCAGCTACGCAGTCAAGACTGTTGAGTGTAGTGAACTCTTTATTTCCCAAAGGATCTAAAGGAGTTGTTCCTCGTGACACCCCTTTAAATATATTTGTGAAAATTATTCAATTCATTGCCCAAGAACGACTGGATTTTGCAATGCGTGAAATAGTTTTTGAACTTTTATCTGTGGGTCGTCCAATTAAAATCATTTTAACACCTGAAAGAATGAACATTGGCCTTCGGGCATTTTTGGTTGCTGCGGATTCTCTACAACAAAAGGATGGTGATCCTCCAATGCCTCGATCTGCCAATATAATGCCTTCAGGAAATACCTTACTTCGAGTTAAAAAAACATTTTTGAACAAAGTGCTAACTGAAGATGCGGCTCGAAGTATTGGAATGGCATCATATTATCCATTGATTCGAAAAGTTTTCACGGACATCCTTCGAGCGCTTGATCTCCAATGTGGAAGGCCCTTGTTGCTGACCACAGTGAAAGAACAAGAAGAATCTCTATTAACGGGAGATCGAAAAGCAAAAATTGATTTATTCAGGACATGTGTAGCAGCAATACCAAGACTGATCCCAGACGGAATGTCGCGTACAGAATTATTGTCTCTGTTAGCAAGACTGACACTTCATATTGACGAAGAACTGAGGGGGCTTGCATTCCAAAGTCTTCAAAGTTTTCTCCTTGACTTTCCTGATTGGAGACATGATGTACTTACAGAATTCTTGGCTTTTGCATCAAAAGAAGTTCCCGATACTGCACCTCAACAACTAGACAATTCATTGAGGATGTTGGTTCAACTATTAACATCTTGGCGAAATGCTGTTAGTTCATCTGGAGGGCAAATGGCTTCATCATCTTCTACAGCAAACTCTTCAGCAACTTACTCAAAAACAAAGAAAACTTCTGGAGACCCACAACCTTCAGCATCCATCGCCAACTCATCGACATGTTTTCAGGCCGAAGGCCTTGCATTGTTGATGCTTTGCAGTGTAAGATCAACAACCCGCCGAATCGGTTGTCACATCTTGAAAGAAATCAAGGCACTCTCTGAAATAATTGGCCTAACAGAGACTCCCGTCATCGATGTATTGGACAGAATATGCCCAATAGCTTGTGAGAAAGTGTCAAATATATTACCACCTGGAGAAAAACAAGCAGTATTGGCAGCAATTTCATGTAGTGCGCTAGACCTTCAATGGGTCACTGATAGAAGTTGTCCTGCATGGTATACTCAAGAAGATGAAGGCGTAAGCCATCATCCCCCAACACAGTCATCCTCAAGTTTGAGTATTTTACAAAGTGCTGTGAGTCATAATACTCTTTCAACTGACGTCTCCATAACTAATGATGCTTGGGCAATGTGTTTAAAAGAGTTTTTGGATTATCAAAACGCTCCTACTCAATGTCCACGTGCAGTTTTAGAAGCATGGTCAATCATTATGCCCAAAATAAATGCAATGTATTCTTATCTTGAGCCCTCACCGGTGCAAGACAATAGAGCATCATTACTAAGAAGTGCAACAACACCAAGAAAACCTCCAATTGACAGAAATTTATATTTCAAGTTGTGGAGAAATTATCTTCTATTTGCATTCAGAACTGTCCCACCAAATATTGGCTCTAGCTTGCGTTGTATTTCACCCGATATGTCTTCATCTAGTAAGTATCTATTATTTTGCTTAAATTGTAAAACCAATAGTCTTATAATAATTTATTTGTCCCACAGATATTTGTCGTTCACCAGTATTTAGTCCAGAAGGGTCTGATGGTGTTAGAGAAGGTCGAAGTCCGCTACCCTTGACATCGGCAATGTTATTTTCTGTTACACCTTCTTCTCTTTACAAATTGGTTGTACCATTGATTCGGTTGGAAACTATTGATATTCGGGATCTAGCTGTACATTCCTTAGGACAAATCAACTACATGGCTGTCAAGTAAGTTTTGTTTGGGTGAAATATTGTTACCTAATCTAGAACCTATATTAATAAGTTTTTTGTTTGTTTTATCCTTAAGGGACTTATTCGAAGAACTGGGATCTTATTTAAAGGAAGCAAGCGACAGAAAGCAAGAAAATGTGAGACGTCGTAAACGCAAAGACAATTTAAGACTGCAGCTTCTCCGAATATTTGAACTGATTGCAAAGGAAAAGACTTTTGGGAAAATCAACTTGATAAATTCTTGCACAACCTCCAACCATGGTCATCATTTAGGAGACAATGCTTCAGTTCTTCCTGTTCCACTTCAAGAATTTTTTGATACTTGTAAAGGCTGGTTAGAGACAGAAACGGATAGAGAAGGTGGTTTCGAAATGCGGCTGAATTTTTGCAAAGGATTTCATTACTTTTTGGAAAGCTTTGAGCTGGATTTAAAAGAAAATTTGCTTAGAAGAGAGACAAAGAAACAACTATTCCATTTGTGCATCAGCTGGGCTGGCTCTTATGCCTCATCATTAGGAAAAGATATTCCAGTATCAACACTTTCGTCAACAGCAAACATTGTCGTCAGTTATCCCGGAATTCTAAGCTCTCAACAAGCGGAACTTGAATTTGCTGCACTTCAAGCTGCAGCAGGATTATTGACATGTGGTCCTATATTCCAACAGACACTTCTTTCGGAAGAAAGTCAATTGTATTCTTGGTTAGATTATTTACTTTCCTCTCAAGACGTCAGAGTGAGTCAATTGGGAGAAGAAGTAATGATTATGCTTCTGGAATTCAACCCAGATGTAGGGTCCGTTTTAGACTGGGTTGTGGCACGATGTTTCACAGGAACCAGTCAAATTGCAGATGCATGCTTTCGAGCAATGGCTACATTGTTTTCTGCCAGGGAATATCCTTGTGACAGATACGTAGCCATAATCAATAGTGCTCTGCTATACAGTGGATGTCCAAAGTTTCAGTTGCAGCAAACGGCATTTCGATTGTTGCAAGTTTTGGATAGACGATTTTTTGGTGGACTGCCTCCGTTACAATTACATCATTTGGGAAGTGAAATTAGTAAAGACAATGCACCAAACACTCTGGATGCTTTATTAAGTAGATCAAGTTATGCCAAAAATCAGACATTTTTATCCAAGCAACTCTCCTTTCTACATCCAGAGTTGACAATGCCCATATTTTCTGGTAATATTCATAATCAATAATAATTATAGCTACTAATTTAAATATTTTTTAAAACTATTTTTTTTAAATATAGAAATATCGTGGAGGATGAAATCTGCAAGATCTGATGTTCGTCAAAGTTTGCTAAGATATCTTCAACCTTGGCTACACAACATGGAGTTGGTGGAGCCTGCCATTCCGAGTCCCAGTACAATTACACCTTTGGCTTGTTTCGAATTGAATATGTGTTCAGAAAATCTGCGAGAGTCCGTTTCATCTTCATCTTCTTGTTCATTGTGTGGGAAAAGAAATATTGATGAAGGAGAACGTATGATTAGAAGAGGATGGGGTTCCACAGAAGCCACTGAAATGGTTCTGAACAATCTCTTGTACTTGACAGCAAAGTTTGGAGAAGAGCATGAAAGGGAAATTGAAGAGTGCTGGCAAACATTGTGTTGCTCATCTCCTAACAATCAACGTGTGGTCTTGTACTACTTGCTCATTGTTACTGGACTTGCTCCAAATGAGATTCTTCAACATGCAAAAGGTGTTCTCATTTATCTCTTCAGAGCCCGACCTGTGAGATTGCTAGAAGATTTGATTGCAGAGCTACAAACTGTAGAGTCTTTGAGCTGGCTGGTAGAAAAAACTGAAACGCCACCGTTTTACAGATTGTCACATTTGAGGAAAACTTCCAGCTACTCTGACACAAATGTAGCCCCGCAACATAATGGAGGACAAACATTAAATTATTCAAACACTATCAATAACTCTCAGTTTCCAAGAGTTCCAGTTAATGAATTAGAAAAGGGAACTATTCATACCAAAAGAAGATCCGCAGAAGAGTCTAGCGTTTTCCAACAACCTCCTCCTCCCCCTCATTTAAGGTCTAGCAGTAGTGGGGCTACTGGATTATTTCGCTCTGAAAAGACGAGAACAATAAGTGGACCAGCTGCATTGCCCGATACTCAATTTCTAACATCAGAGAAAGAAAAAATTCGAACTGCTTTGTACGAAACCGACACTTTGGCAGCTTTGGAAGATGATCAAATTGCATATACCACTACACAACGATATCCTAGTAGTGAGACAATTGCTCCTGGAATCTCTGCAGATCAAACTCCTTCTGGATTTTCAACCATTCTCACTGAAGAAGGAATAGAAAATAATGTTGAGCATCATTTAAAGCTACTCCCTCTTCCAATGCCAGAGTATGGAGGATATTATGCACCTCTTAAAGAGTTCTTGCCCCCACAACAAGTGACGCCATTTCATCGATGCAATTTAGCCATGATGTTTATTTCAGAGCTGATAAATGAAGGGACGACAATAATTGTTTCCACAGACGATTCAACAAAAGAAAGGAAAATTGACTGGTGTAGCCAATATCTTCCTTTGCTGATTCACATGGCTTTCTTGGGATTAGATCATCTACGACCTTTGGTCAACTTGCACAGTTATAATATTCTCATCAATCTTTTGGTAGTTTCTGGAGCTCATCGTAATCATTTGGCTATATCCAGATTGTCCCTTAATCAGCAAACAAAAGATATTAAATTGGGACTGACATTTCCTTATCTTTCTTTGAAAAGTTATGATTTTTTGGGTGAGTATTTAAACTTGCATTGTACATTATCAAAATTTACTAATTTAATAGCAATTCAAAATATATTAATATATTACAGATCCCAAAGCCGAGTTTGTGACTTCAACAATTTCTTCCAAACCTCCCACAGCAGAGACTTTTGGTGTTTCTTATAGTCCTGTATGTCAAAGCCCTAGTCAGAGTCCAAAGAGTAGTCCTCGAACCCCATCTAAGCGACCTCATACCCCCTCAAACCTTTTAGGAATCCCTGAACCTTCAGAGTACGGAACAAAAAGACCGCTGACAATTCAAGAAAAAACACTAGCCCTCATAAAATACTTGACTGAAAAGCGAGGGCAAACACTTTGGAGCTGTGAAGATATAACTGCTAGAGTTTGGAATATTCGAAGTGCAAATCAACTCTTGGCTTTTGTTCAAAATAGTTTTGACGTCCTTTTCCATTGCTATCCCAATTCTATGATTGATAGAAAGTGGGCACAAGCATCATTACAAATTGGCCTCGCTTGTTCTTCCCGTCACCTTGCTGGAAGATCTTTGCAAGTATTTAGAGCATTAAGAGTTCCCCTAGTTTCAAGAATTCTGTGCGACATTTTATCCAGACTTGTAGAAACGGTAGCAGAGACTGGAGATGATATGCAAGGCTATGTTTCAGAGTTGATTCTTACACTAGAAGCTTGCGTGGAAGCAATTCCTACAGACAGAGATCCATATTTAGAATCTACTCCAGCGCATGAGGAACCCAAAGTTGAGAAAATGTCAAAAGACGACATGTTTTCAACGACACACATTCGGCCTAGAAGTGGAACAGAAACTTTTGGAATTGAATGCAAGAGAACGGAACTGGGAAGGTCTCGATCTGTCCAGAGTCTTAATGGATTAAATGATGGATTATTGGATGATGCTATGGATCGAACACTGAACCAAGAAAACGATGTTATTCCACAAGTGTTTTGGCTAGCGTTATCCTTGTTAGAGTCAGACTTTGAGTATGAATATCTTCTCGCTGTAAGATTATTGGAGAAAATTATGGACAGGCTTCCCCTTGAGCGATTAGACTGCAGGGATAAAGTGGACAGAGTTCAATCTCAACTTCAATGGAATAGTTTTAGTGGAATTATTCCACTAATTTTAAAAGGATGTAGTAACGTAAACACTTATGAACAGAGTCTCACCCTACTCTTGCGTTTTATACCATTTTTGGAAGTTAACTTTGTGGATCCAACTGGAGAATCTGGATTTCCTTTGTCTGTAATTGCATTACTTCCTCTTTTGCTCTTACATTATGACGACCCAACTCCACTTTGCGTTAGAGCAGCTCAACTTATTGCAGAGGTCATTTAAAAAAAAAGAAAAAGATTTTGATTTTTATTGGAAGTGGATATAATTTTGTGTATCTATTATGTATAGGTTGGTGCCTGTAAAGGAGACAATGGAGCACAAGCTTTGCAACATCTTTCCACCGTCATGACTTTGTATAGCCGAAGATCTTTTAGCAAAGAGAGCATGCAGTGGACAAAATGCGTCATCAAATATTTATACGACTCCTATTCTCATTTGGCTCCACTTCTTTTAGGATTTTTGCTGGATGTGTTAGAAAAAGGGCCCCCAAATGTTCAGCCTTCTATTTTGACTGCCCTCCACTGTTCTTTCAACTATGTTGACCTCACTTCAATGAATACAGTTAGCACGGAATTATTGAGGGCAATTGAAAAACATTTGGATGTGAGTTTAATTTGTAAAATACATGCATTTTTGCTTATAATGTTTTATTATTATAGGGACCCCATTGGCGTGATTCCTTAAAAATTCTAAAACTTGTCGTCACTCGATCATCTAGTCTTGTGGCTCCAGGTCCTCAAAATTACAGTGGAAGTTCTGGGCCATCTTCCATGATATCTGGTTGGGATTCCGTTAGTACTACTTCATCTGTGGCATTTACATCAGATTCCGAGTTTAGCTACAAAAAAGAGCTTCCTGGACGGACCATGGAATTTACTTTTGATGTCTCACAAACTCCAATTATTGGTCGGAAACATATTACTACGACTCAGCAAGTAAAAGATCTTCCAATGACAAGATTGAGTCTGGGTTTGAATACACAAGGAAATCTTGCTCACCGTTCTGGGTCTGTCGGTGAAATGGGATTGTCTGGTGGTGTAGTCATTCAGTACAACTGGAAGCGTCCTTGGCAATGTCAAAGCAGAGTCCGTGAATGTCTAGTCAGTGTTTTGAATGCTTGTGGACAAAGAGTTGGGCTTCCAAAGAGTCCTTCCGTAAGAGCTTTTACTACTTTTTTCATCTTGTTTTCTATAATTATTTATCTAATAAAATATGTCAATGCTCTTTCACAGGTAATCTTTAGCCAAAGTTCTGAACTCTTGGAACCTCAAAGTAGTGTTGCATCTTCAACTGAAGAAGTGTCAGTGGCAATTAATGATGCGTCAGGGGCTAGTCGATTGGATGACGGTTCCGCTAGTGATGCCCATTTTAGAGTATTTAGGGACTTTGATTTCTTAGAGTACGAGTTAGAGTCTGTGGAGGGAGAAAGTAGTGACAATTTTAACTGGGGAGTTAGACGTCGGCTTTTATCAGAATTAGGAACTGAACCAGAAACGGAAGGTGAAACTGAAAATGAAGGTTTAGGAAGTCTAAGATCTCGGTCACAAACAAGTTCTGATTTGACAACCGTTGTAAATAATTCACAAGAAAATTTGTCTGGTATGTCAAGACCAGAAGACATCCAACTGGAAGATGCACATGCAAATGAAAAACTTCAAGACGAATCATCTGACGAAGAAGATTTGGGACTTTCTTATTTTTTTCGTAGTTACAACAGTCAATGCGTATTACATGAATGATTATCGTACTAAACGTTGATTAACATAACGTCGAATGTTAAATTATAACTACCTACAAACACAACCCTAGGTTTAATAGCGACCGAGACTCAATGGTTACAAGTTACAATAAGTAAATCATGTAATAATTATCCAATAATAAACATTCTACTTCTACGGACACACAAATGAATACTGTTGTAAAGGAAATCGCTGTGATGTTTTAATTAATGCATCTTGCATCTCTCTGCTACCGTCGACATAACTATAAAGATCACATCAAATATTTCACTACTAACCGACTGACTCATTTGCTTCCGGTCCCTGGATATTAATTAAACAATAAATAATAATACGTTGCGTTAGATTCACATAAAATTCCATCATTTCTTCTTTGGTAAATAATTCCGTCCTAGAAATGAGGCAGCTGGTTAAAATAGATTGCTGTTTTTTTTTTTTTAAATATGGTATTCTATGTGTAATATTATTATTGATAAATGTGTTGAAATGCCATGGTTTGTTTATAAATTCGCTACCTTTTTTATATAGATTCAAGGCATTAACCGAAAGGAGGCAAAGATCGAACAATGAGTACAAGGCTATTTTCACCACGCCACCAGCTGGCATGTGATCCAGGATAAACATTACATATAGTGCTCTTTTCTAATTTTCTACTCTCTTTTAGTAATATTATCGTTATTCTTATTATTTCGACTTTGGTATAGGTCCTCGTTGAGTAAGGCTGCAAAGAAAAAGAGAGATCATACAATAATAAATGTAATTGATTATAATTATACAGTAGAAATATTCATGACATGAGCAGCAAATTGACTACTTACCCCTCAAACCGCTTGAATGTGTAGTTAATGAAAACCCAGTCGTTGTAAGTTGGCTCTCCGTCTTTCATGTCTTTGGAAGGTGCAGCTAAAATTAATGAAGCAACAACAAACATTGAATACATGACAAGAATTGCTTTAATTAAGTAATTATAACTTACGAATTTTCAAATCAACGTCAGGGAAATCGTCAAAATTAGAAGTATCATCGATTGACTTAACCGTGACAGGAATGGCAGCAGGTCGCTCTCTGATGTGTTCCCAATCTACACCTTTGAAAAATGGGATGGTTTTCATGTCTTCAATTCCTTGTTGACTTCCCAATCGCTTGTCAGCTTCACAGCAAAATCTGTTAATGAAATTATAACATATATCTTACTAAAATGATCAAAAATTTAAAACAAAATAAAAACAACAACAAGAGTTGTTAAGTTAATTTAACCTGAGAATGCAATGTTTGGCTTCTTCCGAGATTGGGGATTCAGGTGGAAAAGTAAGAGTTTCACGCCATGTCATCACTTTGCGATAGGTTTCTTGAGGATTCTCACTACAGAATGGTGGATAGCCTGGAATGTTAAATGGATTCGTTAACACTTGCAAATTAATTAGATTTCAAGGTAAAAATTAGATGTTACCTATTAGCATCTCATACATTATAACGCCTAAACTCCACCAGTCACAAGCAGATCCATAGCCCGTTTGAAGCTGTATTGATAAATTAAAAACATTGTAAGTTCTCAAGTCTTAAAAAGTGAATGTTTGCATAAAAATTATTCTAATTTAGAATGTTAAAAATTTTAAGCTGGACCCAAGTTTTTTTTCGCAATTACAGATTACAGATTTGTGAATCCTTAATAGAATATAAAAAAAAATTTAAAAAAATTGGGCCATGAAAAGATCAAAGGTCACTTGCGAAAACTTCGGGCGAGATATAATCGGGGGTTCCCACGGTACTGTAGGCCAAAGCTCTTCTATTTTTCTTCCAACTTTCAGCCCTCCTTTTGCTATCTGCTTGCCAATTTCCTGTAAAGTCTGAAGGTTTGGCTTGACTCAGATCTCTGTAAAATTCCGTTCGGTGAGATTTCTTGAGTCCGGTACAGAGACCAAAGTCAGACAATTTGATGTGTCCTCGAGCGTCAAGGAGTAAATTATCCGGTTTAATATCACGATGTATAAAGCCAAGTCTATGAATGGAATGGATGGCCAAAGCAGTCTCAGCAATGTAAAACTGAGTGCATTCTTCCGTAAGAGTGTCTTTTTTCATTAAAAGTGTCATCATGTCTCCCCCTGTTCAAAAAAGAAATGCTTCTTGTTGCACATGTTTTTATAATAAAATGTTTTAAACTAACCAGGAAGAAACTCCATAATCAAATACAAATTCTGTACATCTTGGAAACTGTAGTACATTTTTACAACCCACTGGTGGTCAGCTTCAACTAAAATATCTCGCTCTGCCCTGACATGAGCTACTTGTTCTTTCTCCAACATGTCTGCTTTTCTCAGTATTTTCATGGCGTAAACGTGACCAGTGTCCTTTTTCTGGACGAGTCTAACTTCTCCGAAAGCTCCTCTTCCGATTACTTTAAGGGGCTCAAAATCTTCAACCCCAAGCCGTGCTCTTTTCAATCTCAGAAACTCAGTCTCCCTTTGATTATGTTGGTTTCTTTTTTGCTCTTTTTGCTCTTCGGACAGTCCTTTCATGCTTTCTTCTAGCCTCGCAAGACGCTGTTGTCTTTCAGCAGCCTGTGCTATTAAATTACTGTAATAATTTTCTAGCGTCACTTTGGCTTTGGTAGCTTTATCCAGGGTGTGCCCGCTGAATCTGATATTGCACTGTGGATTATTGAGAAGGGGTGATCGATTGAAGACTCCGGAGGGCCCACCACTCCCTGTAGCACCATTAGAGGCATTTGGATGTGAGGACATGATGTTGTTCCCCACAGACGGAGATCCAGAGCCCCTCAATTGATCTGATTTGAACTGTGACCCTTCCCTTTCTCCACCGGCTGCGGTCATTTGGTTGGCCGCATCTGTGAAGAAAAATGAAATAATCCCACACCCCATTAGCTCACTTTATTTTTAAAAAATAAAAAACTAAAAACTTGATAGTTTTCACTTTATCACTTTTTAAAAACAAAACTTTCTTTCCATGAAAACGAACAAGAGTCAAGTCATGCAGAGAAAATAATGCCAGCTTGGTTGGTTGGTCAAGCTAATGGCTTATGTATACTAATAATATGGCCTTTTCCACTTTTCTTTTGTTTGTTTGCGGTCTCTGATTTTCGGTCTAATCTTACAAATGAATTGGCTGAGCAAGTACAGCAAAGTAAACTGATTTTTATTAGTAACTACCTTTTCGTACCTATCCAAACTCAATGTCAGAGCTTTTACGAATTTCCATTATCTTACATAAATATCATTCTATCAATACACACTCTTGATTATTGTGCATATGAACGTATGTACTTGTTTTAGTTTTCGTCTGTTCTTTATCACCATGCCTAATAATAACTGATAACTCATTTTCCGTGGTGTGATTATATTGCGAAAACCTAAAGCATGGATAAATAATGTTTGCACAGGCTGATAGAGCAAACGTACTAATTGTATGTGTGGAATATGTGACTAATCATTGTCTTGTGAATATCTTATCTAATTTGTTGGAAGCTAAAATTCGCATAAAAATTCATCCACATGGACATGATAATGTACGTCATTAGCAAATTTGCAAATGAGGGAGGGGAACAAAGGAAAGCGTTATTATGTTATGTACCGTCAGAGGAATTGGTGGATCCTGTGATAGAACTTGCACTCGTTCTGTTGCTCGCAGAAGAACGCTTGCTACTTTTGCTATTCTCGTCCGTACTTTTCAGTCTTGGTCTCCGACTTTTTGACTTGAAAATTAATACGTTTCCACATGATAGAGACGACAGTGTATTCATCATCACTACTAACTTTATTATTGTTACAAATTAAAAGACTAGAATAAATTATTATGCGGAGGGAGGTAAAAAGTATCACTTGTAGTAACTTTTATTTTATTTTTTAATACTTGACGATTTGGCTTTAAAAACTGACTAAATGGTGATTTTGTATATATTTATTATTGACTATGCTTTGGCTTTACTTTTACTGGAGTCTAAGGATCACAGACGCAGAAGAGGTGTTTAATCGTTTTGCCCTTTAATCACCCTATTAGTTAGCTAACAATAAATAGTGAATAGCCAAGAGAAACGGGAGTTTGAAGGAAAAGAACCAACTGATGAAACTACCTCCACAAAATAATGACTAGCACCACACTGTTTTATTTTACGACGACTATTCACAAAGATTTTCGTATCAGTCACATCCCAAGGTAACTGGCAAATTAACCCCTTCTTTTGTATCCAACGCTAATAAATCAAGTTACAACACTCTTAAATTTCCAGAGAGAGCTTAGAGAGGTTCGGAAACCTGACACACTCTAATTTTTCAACTCTTGTTCAACAATTGTACAAAATTCATGGAAGTGAATTAATTGGACTAGAAATTATTACACGGCTTTTTGTTTCTTCCACGCAAAGAATCATTCACATTCACAAAATCACAATGAGAGCCTTTGTTCTTTGGCAGAAAGTTTTTTGACAACTTGCTCAATTTATTATTGGCAGTAACATATTAATTCGCTTATGTATGAAATCACTTTAAATTTATAATCTTATATTTGGATAAACATATGCTTATTTAATTGCGAGATATTGCAATTACTAAACTTGGTTCGAGTTAAATCTGATGGGATTTGGGTGAATATTCTGATTATTATATTGGATAAATAGAACCTGACGTGATATAAAAACTTGACTAAATACTACTCAAATTCAGATCACAAATATCACTGACTTTTAAGTAAACACAAACTTATTATGAACACAATTTTCAACCAATGATTTCCACGTATGTGTGATTTCCTACTACTTAATCTTCTTCTTCTTTCACCTAAAATTGGATTGATATTGGCTACGACGTTTATGTTGTAAGTAAACCGAGGAATGTAAATGCAAATTAGTAAACTAGACTATCCTGCATACGAAACCATTTTAAATGTGAACTATTAAATTTTGGCATCGGCATGTGTATGCAAAAATGTTGAACTCTCACTACTACAGTTGTTCAACACACGGAAGGAAATCGAACACGTTCCAAAATCAGATATGCCACACTGACTTTGACTCGGGCCGAAATGAAATTACTAAAAAGTATTGTACGTTGTACTAAAGTTGTTACACTAAAATACTGTACTCTGTTGAACTTTCATTAAAAAGTTATTTCACACACGGCGAGAAAATGAAATATGAACTGAATTTTATTGTTTTTGTTGTGTGGTTGAAATTTGGGCTTGAAAGATATTCCTTCTGGTTTCCCGTGTACTTTAGTTTTTTCCGCAAACTTGGGTCAAATGTAAGTATGATAATTAGAATAATTGCTTGGCCTGTTTAGTGACAGCGTTTCCTTCCTTCCTACTTTTTGAACTAAAGAGTCTCTCTTGTTTAACTTGTTTAAGGTTAGGAGCAAAAATCTTTTTATCTTGTGATTCTTGCGGTATTTTGCTTTCTCATGATAAACTTGGTGTAACACTGTATTTAAGCACTCAACTAAATCATATTATTTCTTGAATAAGCGTCTGACAGTCTATGTCCTCTTTCATAAGAGTCACTCGCAACTCGAGTAGTACATAGTTGGGAATAAATAGTTTGTGTGTGCTTTCTCAAGGAGTTGCAAAGACTCACTAAATGAATTGCAATAAACCAAAAACTGAATTGCGAACTAGAGGATGGAATGAATAGAGTATGCATTCATTTGGCATTGACTCTGTCGTTTTGCTCCAATGGCTTGTTGGATGTATTGCTGACGACTGGATTATTGACGAACCTCACTAACTACAATACAACCACATATAACCCACTCCATTGGAATAAAATCAATTCCAATAATACCCCTCTGTCCTGCCACATTTTGACATTACCTTCATGTGCTCACCTACATACGTAATCACACATATAACTAGCTAAAATTAGGCTAGATTTGCAAAAATTTGTAAAACCCATTGCTTGCTGGAGACCCAAACCACTTTGTCTCTCTATACATGTACACCACAGTACACCTGGATTTGCAAAGACTAGAGACGCAATTAGTTGCACAATCATTAATTTAATTCTCTCTCTCTTTCTCTTTGTCTGTAAATCTATCCATGCAGATTGTATGAAATGTATAAATCATAGGTCAAATGTCAACTCGTATAAAAGTTTAGGGCAAAGACAAAGCTCAAATAAAACCTTATTGCCCTGGCTGATGTCAATCTCAACTCGTAATTTGCCTATAGCCAGCTTAATTTCCCTTAGGTTTTGACTCTTGCCAATAAGTTGGCAAAATATATAAAACGCTGTTGATAGCAGGTCTTACATTTTCCATGTAGAAAGAATTATCATTTATTTATATACACACTCGAATGCAAACAAGCGTGGTAAGCAATTGTGTAAATTATTATTGACTCGCAGAATTGATAGCAGACTGACAGTTATTAGGGCTGAAATTGAAGGTAGGTAGGTGTGGTGAGCAAAAGTAAGGTGTATTATTTATTTGGGTCTTTTTTCAATCGCTTCCACTCTCATTTGCAAATAAATATGTAATGAAAAAGTTTGCTTGCAGAAAATCATTTTGACTCCTTTTTTTGACGTATCTGGCTCGTCGGTTGCAAATAAATAAATAAATGAGCACGAAACTGCGGTGAATAAGAAAAACGTGCGGATTCGTAAATAATGTGCATTATCCTATTTCATGCATTGACAAATGAAAACAAAAACTAACTGTAATTTGATCTGGTTCAGGACTTTTGCTGAATCAAATAATGCTATGGACATTGTACTAATTTAAACACGATTTCTACTCAACCGTAGATTTGCTTGGAACTTGGAAGTAATAAAACAAGAAACAAAGAGGTAGGATATGTAAGGATTCCACGTTTCTGGGTATTATTGCGTTGTACATATTTTAATGAGTAGCATAATAATATTTTCCAAACCACGACCAACTGTATCCACATTTCCAATTTTCCTCTCGTTTGATTCTATAGAATGCTTTACCGAGTTGTATAGAAAACAAAAGTAATTTTGAGGATGATGCATCATATGGAATAGAATTATTAATGTCAATATAAAAATAATATATAGGACCTTGATTCACATTTCCCAAGTAACTTCTACTCTACCTGTATTTTACGACAGTTTATAACAAAATGTTTTTGCAAACAGTTTCCGTTGTGCAATTGGCTGGCGTCACATAGCTAAGCAATTCAATATGGAGCGAGTGTTATTGCAAAGAAAATGAGCATGAATTATGGAATACTTAGATTTGACTTGGAAAGCGACAAATTATGCTCACCTCCCTTCTTGCCATAACTAACAATAATAATAATTTCTACCTTCTTACACTCTTCAAACTACATCCGGCTCTTTCTGTAGCCAGCAGAGAGACGTTTAAAGTTTAAAGCTAGATGGATACCTTGAATTTGAACAGACAAATAAACGGAAGGATGTTGTTATGTATGACAAGATGCCTGCAGATATGCAACTCAAAGATTGTAAACTCTTGCCAAGTCAAAAGTATTCTTCCTCTAGAAATAAAACATAATTTTATTGGCAAGTTAAGCCAACTTGAAAAATGCTACAACCTACGACAGTGTTTTTAGCCTACCTAAACATACCACCACTTGCAGAAAATATGCATTTCTACAATTGATTCGTCAGTCGAAACACACAAAGTGAATGATGGCAGGAAATGTCATAACTCAATACTCCTTTGTACCGTACCAATAATACAGCCCAATAGTTGCTGCAATAATAAATGCAATTTTTTTTACAAGCTATGCACAACGTGTGTATTGGAGGATAAGACAAATTTAACATTTGTCACAAAAGGCTAAAGTAAATTTGCTGTTTCATTTGACCTTCTTCTATTACAATAACTTTGAATTTTGACTCACTCTTGTTCGGTTATTTAATGGGAATATTTTTTGCTCAAATTGATAATTGATATTATGGGTAAAAAACCAAGATTGATAACAAACCTGTTCTTGAAGAACTATTTGATCCCCTCGCTGTCAACGGTATCGTCCGATGCCCCTCCACGACTGAATTATTGAGGAAAATAGAGAAGAAGTTAAATTCAAATGGAACGTGATCCAGAACAACACGCAATGTGTAAAATCCTACTTCTTGTTTCAATGTATGGATAGAATTCCAAAAATATCCCAATCTATGATCCAATTATTTAACTGGAGCCTTCCCTCATAAAAAGCTTTTTTGGAGCTCGAGAGTGTTTGTTGGATGGCGATGTCTGATTTGATTTATCTCAGCTTTTAATGGAATTCCTATAACAAATGAAATTACATTAAATACAATTGCAAACAGAATATATGTATAACCGCAACTCACTTTTTTATAATTCCAGTAGTTTGGTAGAACGCTGGATAACAACAATCTATTTATAGTATAAACACAAGACACAAAACTCTTAAAATCTTGCAGAGGCACAAATAAAACTTTCACTTGACTAAAAATCGTCCACGACAAACAAACACGGGTTGTTTGTGATGATAGTTTCGGAAAATAAATTTTCGCCAGTTATAAATTTTCGCCTCGGCCAATTCTTGAGCTCTTCTTTGGCCAATGGTCTAATGGATTTGGAGGGGCCGCCCACATTTCATTGCTTGCAACCACAGCCGACCTGGGAAATAAAGAAGGGTCATTAGCAAAATAACAAATCAATTTTACATCCAATCAAACGCCCATCACATAAGCCACCAATCAAACAAATTGCAGCCTGAATTTACTCTTTTTTAAGTTAAAATGCAATCAGAGCTATTTATAGCCAAGGGATGAAATTATGTCATTTCTAATTCATAGGATAAATTCAAGACTTGGGAGTAATAAATTATTATATTGATAATTTGCTGACTCTCTCTTTCTTTTTCACTATTTGTCAACCTTTAATTGTTTGTCTTAACAAATCCATTGTAAATATTTACATTGTTACGTAAACTATTGGAGTGAAAATCAATTCACTATCTAATCTAAATAAGCGAGTAAAGTCAAGGTTAAGTAATCAACTAAAAGGACCGTCCAATGTCAAGAGGTCACAATTTTGTGACATGGCCAATTGACATGTCCAGAGTCTGGACTCCAGACTTGTGACATCCGTCATAAGATATGTCGAAAGATTGCAGTAATTGGCTTTTGAGGTTAAATTAAATAGAACAGCTTTAAATTTTATCAATATAAGTTTTAAATTATAATTTACAATTCCAATGGGATTGTCACTTTGTAACTTTATCGACACGAACAATAAAAAAAATCGCCACGTCGACAATTGGGATTACTAATTGAAATTAAAACTATAACTTGTAATTGTTTCAAAGTAGGATTATAACAAATAATATAATTATTTGGTTTACCCCCCACAACCAACCCCCACAAAATAATTTAATAGGGGAATAAATAAAATATTTACCTTTGCTTTGGTCTTTTGTGTTTTTCTTCATCTGATGTTGGAGTATTTGCGCAAGTCTTTCTTCTTGCTTCAGGATCAAGAAGTGCATAAATGCAAACCCAAATTCCATGCAAACATGAAAAATGACTAAAACCAATTTCTTGCCTCTCTCAGCACTTTAAAATATGATCCTCAACCAAAAGGACGCTTACCTTAGTATTGGTGTTTGAACCAGCAGATATTAATGATGTTAAAGCCTCGTCAAACAAAAAATCCCCCCCCCCGATGTTCCTCCTAATACTCCTTCCCCAAAGCCTGATTCTGGGCCAGAAATCTAAAGACCATGATTGTGATGAGGATCCCCTTTAGATGTCAAGAGTATATGGAAGATAGCGAGGAATATGACCACTCTGATGCTTCAGAAGCATGTGAAACATCTCTTTTGAGCAGTCCAGAGTCCAGAATGGAAACGAGGAAAGAAAAAGGTTAGAAGAAGGAAAACAGATTAGTTAAATCTAAGTATTACATGTTTTTTTTCTATTTCATAATTTTAGGAAACAAAGAAAGGAGTAAGTGCCGCAGCTCAAGCTCGTCTAGGGAAATTTATAAAGGATGACACTCCAAACGGAAGTCCTAAAGCTCCAACTCCTTCAAGACCTACACCCAAAAGAGCAAATAACAAAAGATTTTTCCAACTGATGAAGATGACGACGAAAGATGAAAATTATTTTCGTTGTACTGTATTTTTATTTAGTCTTTTTTTTATAAAATAGAGCTTTTATACGTTGAAGAATAAAATTTCTTGTTATTACTAGCTAACCCGTGTAATAATGGGCAGGGCACTTTCCTCCCCCCTTCCTTTCGCCCCCTCGCCCTCGCGAAGAGGTAGCGAGAGAATTGCTGCGACATGCTCGATTCAGCACACGCTATAAGCAAAAAGTGCCGGCAGACTGACAGGGAATCTTTCGATTTTAATATGGTGATGCTTTAAAATTACTCTGGGATGCCTTCCTCTTGAGAATCTCCTTGAGGGGCCGCTTCTTCTGTAAGAATACGTGTCGAATTGGGTGGCGAAAAAAGTTCAAGTCCTTCAGCTGAATCTAAGAGATTGACAAAATGACCTAACCTTTAGATGATTCAGCTGAAAGACTTGAACTTTTTTCGCCACCCAATTCGACACGTATTCTTACAGAAGAAGCGGCCCCTCAAGGAGATTCTCAAAAGGAAGGCATCCCAGAGTAATTTTAAGGCATAATAACAAGAAATTTTATTCTTCAGTGTATAAAAGCTCTATTTTATATAAAAACTAAATAAAAATTCAATATAATGAAAATAATTTTCATGCCGGACAAAATATACATTTCTTGCCAAAAGTTCTATGCGAAATTACAGTTATGTAAAACAACAAATATAGCGTTACAGCTTTTTACAATTTAACTGTAGATTTGCATAATTATAGATTTTTAATAATAAATCATTGTCACTGCAATTATATTAATTATTTTATTTGGCATGAATATTGAATATTGCATGGAAAGATGGGCGGTGAAGGAAAGACAAAGAGAGCATGGGATTTGGCTGCAAATTTTTGCCGAAACGTGAGCGGTGAATATTTGCTCTAACAATAGTAACAATTAAAAATATCTTGCATTGTCTGGGTTTCCATTAAATGGCGCCCCCAACAAAGCCCCAGACCCCAAAGTCGCTGTCCCAGTCGTCCCAATCCAACACACTGTTCAACTACTTCAGTCGGACGCCGACGACTCCAAAGAGCCCAACCACCACCCCCGGCCCTTCATCCACCACCAACGGCAACGGGACAAGCAAAAGCAATGGGGAAGGGACCCCAAAGAGGAAGAAGGATGAGAATGGCGACATAACGCCAAAACCACGGCGACTGCTTTCTCCTCAACCCTCAACTTCCTCAGGGACGAAAAATGGACACGAAGATAAAAATATTAAAAAGCGGCGAAGAATTTCCAGCGGAAGTCCTGACAGTCCCAGAGAAAGTGTAGAGTTGAAGAAACAAAAGGTGAAGGATGATTCGGATGAGAAGAAACGGAGTAGAAAGCCTGCAGACTCTGAAAAGAAGAAGAAGAAGCCGGAGGACGATGATGAGGACGAGAATCCTCCTTCGGACGTAGAAAGTATGGAAGATAGCGAGGAATATGATCCTTCTTCCGCTGAAGAAGAAAGCTCTGATGACGAAGCCGTGGCCACTGACCACAGTGACCACTCTGATGCTTCAGAATCATGTGACACATCTCTTTTGAGCAGTCCAGAAGAGAAACGAGGAAAGAAAAATAACAAGAAAAAGGTTAGAGGAAGGAGAATAAATTAGTTTATTAGGAAGTATTACATGTGTTTTTTCCTATTTCATAATTTTAGACAATAAAGGAGGAAACAAAGAAAGGAGTAAGTGCCGCAGCTCAAGCTCGTCTAGGGAAATTTATAAAGGATGACACTCCAAACGGAAGTCCTAAAGCTCCAACTCCTTCAAGACCTACACCCAAAAGAGCAAATAACAAAAAGATTGTTCCAACTGATGAAGATGACGACGAGTCTTCACAAGGACAATGGTCACACTTGAAATGTGATTTTCTTCAACCTGAGAAAATTAAGGACAGCAATGGGAGACCTCCCTCACATCCTAATTATAACCCCAAAACACTAAATGTTCCAGAAGATTTTTTAAGAAAAGTGACACCGGTATGATATTTTTTGCCATTACAATTTTATCTAATAATTGTGTTTTTTTGTGATTATCCAGGGGATGAAGCAATGGTGGAAACTCAAGGCTCAGCATTTCGATACAATTTTGTTTTTTAAGCTTGGAAAATTTTACGAATTTTACCACATGGATGCTGTGATTGCTGCAGAAGAGCTTAACCTTGCTTATATGAAGGTTTGAATTTTACAAAAGTAGTGCTAGAATTTGTTTTCTAATTTTAATTTTTGATTGATTATTGATTAGGGTGATTATTGCCATGTCGGATTTCCAGAAGCTGCATTCTCACTAAATGCCAATAAACTACTCGTAAGGGGCTACAAAATTGCTCGAATTGAACAAACTGAAACTCCAGACATGTTAACTGAACGTAACAAAAGTATTAGAAAAATACAATCCTTTCCATTTTTGTATACATTTTTTGATATTCTAATAAGTACGTTAAAATGTTTTCTCAGAGCAAAGAACTGGCGACAAGGATAAAGTTGTGAAACGAGAAATATGTCAGATTTCAACAATTGGAGCCCGAACAGCATCATATCAAGATAAGCCTTACACTACACATTTTGCTCCTGATTCTAAACACTTGTACGCAATCATTGAAAAGGTCGGTTAATTTTGTTTTATTCGGTGTGACAGAAATTACCATTAGTTACATACATGCACACCGGTAATTTTCTCGCAGGGTGTATTTTTAATTTTGCTCGAAGGGTGTCGACTATGTGCTGGCGAAAATCGAAAAAATCACAAAAATCGCAAAAAATTGCCGTCGCAGGGTGTCGACTATGTGCTGGCGAAAAATTCTCATTTCGCAATATAATGTATAATTGAAATTATGTAAGACTATGCTTAGAAATAATGGAACTGAGTAACTGAGGCTTTTCTCCTAGAAAATAGTGAAGGACTTAATTGATATTTTCGAAACTTTTCCACGACAGAAACATATTTAGGTTAGGTTAGGTTTCTCTCTCAACACAACCACTTGAGGTTCCACCTGAACAAAAAATATTTATTTCATAGAGCTGTATAACCAATTGAAGTAATTGTCTACTTTTAAATTCATTTAGGTTGAAATTTGAGCTAATACAGCTTTTTGAAATGAATTTTCCAATTTTTACTCTATTCCCCTGTACTTCGCTTCAACTTTGAATATTGAACTAAGCATTGTTAAAAATTGAAACTTTACAATTTTAAAGTCAATGAAATGAACTACCCAAAATAAATTTATCGGGTTTATAGCTTTATGGCTTAAAATATAATTAACACTAAGCTGCAGTTCCATTATTTCTTAGTTGCTAGTATATAATAGCCTGGCCTTATGTTAATAACCCGACTGGAAATTTTTAATATTCAAAGAATATTACGTTTGGCCGTTTTTTTTTGTGTTAATAGAACTTTGAAAGAATATTACTAATATTCTATAAACGTTCTTTTAATATTATTTAGTGATGTTCATACAATGTAATATTCCATGAATGTTCATAGAACATTAGTAATATTCTTTGAACGTTCTATTAACACAAAAAAACGGCCAAAACCAAACATTCCAAGAATATTATTTGAATGTTCATTGAACATTCATTTCCAGTCGGGAATAAGTATTTACACACCCTGCTAATTATTTTCATTTTAACTAATCTGAAAAATTGCCAAATGCACCCTGCGAAGCATTTTTATTTAAAAAAAAATCTATTATTGTTAAAAAAAATTTTTTTTAAATACTTTTTTAAAAAGTGCATTAAAAAAATTTTTTTCGACGCCCTTCGGGCGTCGCAGGGTATAATTTTTTGTCGAATTCGCGAATTCTCTCGTAGGGTGTGCGACATACGACAACATTCCAGGTGGGCATGTATGATTAGTTATTTTAAATTACCACATTTTAGATTACCATGTCAGGGCAAATTACATATGGAATATGCTTCATTGACACAACAATTGGCCAGTTTAATATTGGTCAATTTACTGATGATCGTCATCGTTCTAGATTGCGAACGTTGTTGGCTCATTATGTTCCAGCACAAGTAAGATTTAATTAATTTATTGAAAGTGGCTAATTTCTGTTATTCTGTGCAATAGCTGCTACTTTTGAAAGGCAATCTTCATCCAAATACAGAACAATTGGTGTTAAATGGTTATGCTTGTCTCAGAAAAGATTTTCGATCATCAAAAGAATTTCCTGATGCAAGCACCTTACTGCGAAGACTTGGCGAGAAGGATGTTTTTCACAACAAAGAGAAAAATGGGACGGTTTGGCCTGACATTTTCAATGAAATTACATCAGACTGCAAGTCAAAAATATTTTTAATCCTTGCCAAATTAATCAAATTAACTTTGACTTTCTTTTGTATATAGCCTTTACAGCCGCTGCAGATGGATGGGAACTAGGAATACAGGCACTTGGTGCTGTAGAATCGTATTTGGACGAATGCTTGATTGGTCACGATTTGCTGACTCTTAAAAATTTTGTTCCCTATAAGCCAGTTGATGCAGTAACTAAAACTACGGGAAAAGATGTCAAAATGCAACAGTATATGGTACGTTTTTTAAAAATAATAATTATTATTAATTATTATTTGTTTGTTAAAGGTTCTTGATGGAATCACACTTCAAAACTTGGACATCGCAGAAGGCGAAAAGTCTTTATTGTCATTAGTTGACAACTGCAACACATCATTTGGAAAAAGGTTACTTCGCGAATGGGTCTGCAGTCCATTAGCAATTCCAGAGGAGATTGATGCTCGTTTAGATGCAATTGATGAATTACTTGAATTTGATGATTTCACTGGGAATTGTGTGCAACTTTTGAAGCCATTGCCTGATTTAGAGCGTTTGTTGAATAAGTAAGTTGCTACAATTAAAGCCCAAGGTTTAGCAATAGTTTAAAGTTTTTCTAATCGCTATTTATAGGGCACACATGTTAGGAAGTGCACACAGAAGCAAAAATCATCCAGATGGTCGTGCAATAATGTTTGATGAAATTAACTACTCGAAGCACAAAATTATAGATCTTTTATCCATTCTCAAAGGATTCAAAAGTTGCAACAAAATAATTGAATTACTGGAAGGAGTAACTCCTAAATGTGATTACCTTCTTAAGACAATTATTGGAGGCTATCCAAAAGAAAAAATTTTGCAGTTGCTGAAACAGTTTGACGTATGCCAATTGAATATATATATATATATATTTAAATACATGTTTAATTGACATGTTTTATTTGGTTTATAGGAAGCCTTTGATCATTCTGCAGCTGCAAAAGATGGGAAAATAATACCTGCTCCTGGAGTTGATGATGACTATGAAGAAGCAAAAAGTGAGATTAATGAAATAACAAATGAGGCAAACGAATACCTGAGAGATATGTCAAAACAACTTCGTACAAATGTAACATACTTTGGAACAGCCAAAAATCGTTTTCAGTTGGAAGTCCCTGCAAGTCTAAAAATGCCTTCAGATTTCGAATACACCACTGCCAAAAAAGGTTACAAGAGATTTGTAACTGCATCCACAAAGGTAACATTTGATTTTATTGAAATTTATTGTTGCTTTTGATAATCAACGACTTTAATATGTTTTTTACAGAAATTTCTAAGCGATATGCTCAAGGCTGAAGCAAAACAAGAGGAAGCATTGCGGGATGTGACCAGAAAGATTTTTGAGAAATTTGATTATGCGTAAGTGCTTTTTTTGTAATTTATTTATTTACAAATACTGTGATTCTTTTTAAAAAATTTATTATTTGTTCATTTGTAATTTAGATATAACTTTTGGAAGCAGTCTGTTGAGTGCGTTGGTATGTTGGACGCAATTCTATCTTTGGCTATTTTCTCTTCTTCGCAAGTTGAAATGTGTAGACCTCGCGTCATTTACTCTCAAAAGCCATTCATTCGCATAAAGGATGGCCGTCACCCATGTATGCCAATTGATTCGTACATTTCCAATTCTTGTGCTATGGGAGATGAGAAACATGCCCCATTTGTTTTGCTTACTGGTCCTAATATGGGTAAATATATTTCAATTAAACATGTAAATTTTTGAAAAAAACTGTATCTATAAAATTTGATGCCTTGTTTTTCAGGGGGAAAATCTACATATATGCGTCAAGTTGCACTATTGACCATTTTGTCTCATTTGGTAATTTGATCATTTCATCATTTGTAAGAATTGTAAATATTAGAATATTTATAAGCTTTTGTTTAAAGGGATGCCATGTGCCTGCATCTTCTTGTGAAATGAGTGTGGT
The DNA here is from genome assembly GCA_034698145.1 of Proisotoma minuta. NCBI lineage: Eukaryota > Metazoa > Arthropoda > Collembola > Entomobryomorpha > Isotomidae > Proisotoma > Proisotoma minuta. The sequence continues at coordinate 25,848 of JAQIXN010000428.1, forward strand.
TGATCGAATATTTACTCGTTTGGGAGCTGCAGACAATATCGGGGAAGGTGAAAGTACATTCTTTGTTGAGCTAAGTGAAACCAGTGCAGCTTTGAGACACTGCACCAAAAACTCTCTTGTTTTGATGGACGAGCTAGGACGAGGAACGGCTACTTATGACGGGACTGCAATTGCTCATGCCGTGTCAACAAAATTAGCTAAAGATGGGATTCGTAGTCTTTTCTCAACTCATTATCACACACTTGTTGAAACAATTCAACACCTTCCAAACGTCCAGATGGGTCACATGGTATGTTAATTTTATTTGTGCGTTAAATAATGTAAAATACTTATATTTTGCATATTTTTACAATGACAGGCATGTTTAGTTGAAAATGAGAATGACGAGGATCCTACGGATGCAACAATTACTTTTCTCTACAAATTGGCTCCTGGTCCTTGTCCCAAATCTTATGGTTTCAATGCTGCAAAACTGGCTGGAATACCCGATGAAGTTATTCGTGTTGCTCATCAGAAAGCCAAGGAATTTGAAAGTGCAGCTAAAAGTGTGGATACGTTCAGAAAAATCATTACAGGATCATCACTATCTGTGTCAAAGGCTATGCAACTTTTGTCTGTTTTCTAACCCATCAGTATTCCGTTCCTTTAATCACATATTATGTGTTAATTTTTTATTAAGTGATTGATTAATTACTTGCGTACTTTCTTTAAGAAAGTTCCTTATTTAAACTTCTACTGTATCTTTTTTTCTATTTTATTGAATGTTTCAGATTGATACTATGTTACCTGTATGTTGTAACCCGTGTTCAAATTGTTCAAAAAGACTGCTACTTCAAATAAAAATTAAATGCTATTACATAATTGAATGATATTTGTACTATTTATTGAATTTTTGACGTCGTTTAATTAATTTATTCGTACTTTGTAATTCATTGATTAAATCTAAAGTGAGAAATAAAATGCGACTAAATAGTTTGAAATTACTTTTGGAGTGAAATGTCAAATGCAAGCAAGAGAAAGTTTGTCTCATGTAAATTATGCATGACTTGTAATGACTTTCTTTCCTTTCATTTAGTAGAATTTTCTCTAAAGTGATTATCATGTCAATTTATTCATTTGCACATTTGAGTAGGGTAAAAGTTTAATTTCCGTATAATTACATAACTTTTACTTCACTTAAAGGAATATATTTAAGGTGATATGCTTACAAATTCTGCTCATGTAGTTTTTCCCTTTCATTCTGTCAGTTTAGCTATATTTATATTATTACGAGAGTAATTTGAATGGAGAATATCATAAGGTATAATCTTGAATGAGATCATTTAACAACATTTCTTAAAATGAATCAAGAGAAAGTTTGAAGAAACTTTGTCTCTCTCTTTTTTTATCTGTGTAATAGAGGAGAAGAGGAATCTTGTTGTTGTTTGTTTTTGTCTCCTGCTGCATTTGTAGGAGTAGATTTGTTTGACTTATGACTAATAATGAAATCAGCATCATTGTTATCAAATATAGAATCAGATCCCTGTGTGTCGTCTACATCTGTACCATCCGTGTCGTCTTCATCAGCAAATTTTATTGTGTCTAAAGAAGTTTCTCTCACGTTGGACGTGATCTTTTGCCCCTTCTTGCTGAAATTATTATGAGATTCAGAGAATATTCCCAGACTGGTGCTCACACTTGTACTTGGTGTTGTCCCACAATGTGTCATTTCTATTTCGACATCATGGGAGGACGTGTTGCTACTGCTGCTGGCTGCATAAGGACGAGAGGGAAGGATAAGACGATCATGTTCATCTGGCTCTTCATCCTGGGAATTATTCCTCTCCTCTCCTTCTTCTTCTTCCGGATGATACACTTCAGAATTCCAAAGGACAAATGCAGGCTCAAGTCCCAAATAGGAGCCGGGTATCGTTCCCACGTTCATTACATCATAATCATAATAATCCATCTCAAAATCATGATCTGCATCCTCCAACTCTGCCCTGCTTCCCACCCGAGAGTCACCCCCACTCGTGGCAACAGAGAGCTCCGATTTTCCAATATCTCTCTTTTTCAGCACATTTGAAATCCTGGATGAAGATGATGATGATGGGTCCTGTTTCCCTTTCCCCTTTAAAAAGGTATCCTCTTTTCTCTTCTTTATCCCCATTCGTTTAAGATTTTCCTGTTCCTTTAAAAGCTTCTCATTTGCTTTCACTTTTTGCGGAGCCTGCTGAGCCATTATATTTTTCTTTGCCTTTGACGAGTGGGTTGACCAGTCGGACTCTGAGCATTGTGTGGGGGTTGGGGTAGAAGACATGGACAATGAGACGGAGCCATTTAAAGACGTAGAGACCGAAGCAGAGGTGCCAATACTCAAGGGATCTCTACAATAAATGGCCTTAGTCAACCCCAACCGGGATTTTGCACCATCATCATCCTTTTCATTCTTGTTCTTCTCCACATAAGACTTTCTCCACTCGTGTCCACCGGCTTCTTCTCCCTCTGACCCAGTTACTTTCTCCACTCTCAAATTTGTCTCTGACAAGCTGATTGATTTGCTGAGCCTATATTTAGATTTATCCTTGTTGTTGTTAGAAGAAGATTGCCCTTGAGTGCCAGAGGTGACCACTAGTACTTGTTTCTCTTGAACGCCTCTTCCCAACATGCTCTTCTTGTGGGTCGGGGTGGAAGGAAATGATTTAACCTTTGCAGAAATGTATTGAATTGGACGAGGTCTCAGGAGGAAATATTTTAGTCGCAAAAGCCGAAGCCTACGCCAATAAGCGTAGTCAAAAGACATCAAAGTCACCGAGGTACATCGAGATGTGTCATCTTGAGTATCTCCCAAAACAGAGTCATTACTTGCTCCGTCTTCCTCATTAACGAAGCATTTTAGTTCATTATATTTATCCTTCCTGTAAGCCTTTGTCACACAGCCTCCAAACCCTGAGAGGATTACAACGATGACGAAAAACAAAAGGATCAACTTGAGGACGAGAAATGTCCAAAACTGGTAAGAAATCCCTGAACTCGTTGCCAGTTCGGATGACTCTGCAAAGAAAACCAATTTTAGTTAATTAACAAGAAGTAAAAAAAAAATAGCCTGCTGGACACCTATGTAAGGTAACTACACAGATTCTTATCATCAAGCCACGACATACAATAAAAAGAACAGATTTATCATCGTCCACCAGTTCCTTCATTCTCAGTGCTACATTGAGTTATTTATTGTTGCTTTCCTTGGTTTGAGATTTTTTTGATTTGGCAAAGACATTTTTGATCTTTTTGTAGAAAATGAAAGTGAAAGGTGGAAAAGGTAGATTACGGCTTTCTCTCAGAATGTGGAGAAATAAAAGCTCCATGCTCTAATACAACTTTTGACAAAGGCAATGCTCGAGTTGGAAATGCAACAACTCTTTTGAACTGCTTCAAGTTAAAATCTCGCATGTTCTTTTAGCCCAATCTTGCTTGACACAGACGGACAGACAAGGTGATTACATTAACCTCCGTGCCTTTGTCGGATTGAAAAAAAAAGAAAAAGAGTTGCTTACCGGCAAGAGAAAGTGACAAGTTTGCTGGTCTGAGGGTGGAGTAGTGAACAATAAAATAAATGAACTGATGTCCAGTGCAGTTTTTACTCGTGTCGAAGGCCGAGATGGACATCGATGACCCGGATGACTCTAAGGTCAGGGGTTCAAATAATTCCTCACTCTCCACATCTTCTTCCTCATACTGACTCAGCATTTGATCGTAATGACTTTGTTGCTCCGAGGAAGGAGAATTTATCACTTGAAGTAAATTGGAGTCTGACGTGTTACCATCCCGAAATGCTATTGTGACACATTGGACTTCCATCTCAACAACGTCAAGGTGGACACGGTCTCGCTCGTCTTTGGCCTGGAAAAAATGTTAGCAAATATAAGACAACGAAATGACATGTTATAGACAAGACTTCAATTTATAGACACAAGAAGAAATATTTGGATGGAATCTAAAGTGATTGCCCCGTCATTCAATTTTTAACCTTTCCTCCTGACAAGATTTCTGACAGAACATTTGAATATTGAACATTTCAATAAAAGAAAGTGTATTTGATTCCCATGCTCATATGAAAATATATAAACTATATATATATATATATATATATATATACCTAAAACTGGAACGCATAATCATATTTCATTTCCGGTCGCCGAATTCCAAGTTTAGGGAACTTTGAATGGGAAGTGTGTTTATTGTTGATGGCGCACTCTCTCTTCAGCTCTATCTTTTTTATGCCCACCTCCCAATTACAGGTAACTCTGTTTTGTGGGATGATTGACTAACAGCACTAACTATCCACATTCTATAACACACAATCTGTCCATTCCATTGCATTGGGTGTCAACTCATGATCTCATCTCTTCCCTATTCAAATCCAGCCTCTGCTTCTCTCACAGACGGAAATTGTGATACAATCAATAAACTGACAGCCAACTCTTTTAACACGGCCCTTCTTCTGTGGGATTCTTATCAACAATAAAATAAACATCTGGCTTATCCATATTTAACAATAAGGGTGTAAAAGTAATGTTTTCTGCTCCTCCCATTAAACTAATTCTATATTAAGCACCTCTAAATTGTGAGTTTGTTGTTGATGACGTTAACTTTAAATTTTATTTGCGATTGTTCAAACTTTAACACTTTTTTATGTCGTTCTCACTTCAGGAGCTTAACTTTAATTGGATCTGGATGAATTTGAATTACGCAATTAAGTAAAGATGTTGAAGTTTATACGTGGGAAGGGCACGCATCTTTCCGCAGAAAGGATCAAACTCCAAAAGGAACTTTTTGCCTATAAGAAGGTAACCTTTTTAAGTGGTCATTAGTTTTCTTAATTGAGTGTCTTATGAGCAGACGATAACTCATGGATTTCCATCAAAACCAACGGCGTTGGCCTACGACCAAGGACTTGGACTGCTCGCAGTTGCCAATAAGACGGGATACATTGTTTTGTAAGTGGACTAAGATGAAGTAGATTATAAACAAAGATACGAATGTAAAAAAAAATGATAATTAATGGTCACAGAGTTGGACAACCCGGCGTTGAATTTGCAGCGCAACATCCTTCTGAAGAATCTGCAGTTATCCGAATACTATTTGTTCCTAAAACTGTGAGTTTACCAGAGATAATTATCTACTGATGGCCAAATCTTAAAACTAATCATAATTATTTTTAATTCTAATTCAGGCCAAAATCATAACATTATGTGACGACAACTCTCTGCATTTGTGGAAATTTCGAGGTTCAAAGCTAGAGCTTGTGAAAAGCTATTCTCTTGAAGGGAAACTAAAAAAGATATCGACAATTTCGACGACATCGGATGGAAAACAAGCGTATGTTGGAACTGAGGGTGGAAATGTGTACACATTGGACATTGAAAAATTTGAAATTGGGGATAAAATTATTTATCTGGATGTAGTACTTCAAACGTAAGTCATTTGTTTCAATTAAACTTTCCTTATTTAAAACGATACTTTTTACAGTGGGCCAGAAAATTATAAAGTGAATCCAGGTGCAGTGGAAGCAATTTTGGAAGTAAAATCTGAAAACCAATTAATCATCGGATATGAACGAGGTCTGATCGTGCTATGGGACCTAAGTGCTCAGAAAAATATACGAAACTTTCTTTCCAATCAACAATTGGAAGATTTAAGTTGGTTTGAGGAAGAGGCTACATTTTCTTCAGCTCATAGTGATGGATCCTACATTATGTGGGATATCGATAGTGGGGTGAAACCAAAAAAGGAGGCAACTACTCCCTACGGTCCTTTTCCTTGTAAACGAATTGGGAAAATAAGATTTTGGGATGATGAGGACGGAGAAAAAATGTGCGCGTTTAGTGGGGGAATGCCCCGAGCAGCGTATGGTGATCATTATACAGTATCTGTAAAATCCGAAGGTATGTTTATTTTTTAAGATAAAACATTTATAAGTAAATTATAAGCAATATTATCAAATCAAATTGTAGGATCATCAGATGGACCACATGTCACTTTCGATCTGACTTCCAAAGTAGTTGATTTCGTACTTATTTATCCTTACACTCATGCTGAACAAAATGGCAAACAAGTAGTTGACGAAGATGATGATGATGATGAAGAAGAAAAATCAGAGAAAAAGAGTCGTTTATTGAGACCAATTGCCCTTGCTATTTTAGCTGAAGAAGAGTTGGTGATGATTGATATAAAATCCGAATCCATGCCGTCCTTTTACCCGTTGCCGTATTTGAATTCTATCCATCCATCTGCAGTTACTTGTTTTCAACATATCGATAGTGTAAGCGATCAAGTTTACAACGTCCTCAGGAAAATTAAGATTCGAGGAGATCATTCCAAAAATATTTGGCCTATCACTGGTGGAAAGCTAACGGCTGCTGCCAGCAGCACTGCTGATTCCTCTAATGCATCTACCAAAGGAAAGAAATCGTCTACAACTAGAGGGAAAAGTTTGCTAATTACTGGTCATGAAGACGGATCAGTAAGATTCTGGGATTCTTCTGAAGTTTGCATGACGCTGCTGGCAAAATTCAGTTCTTCAGCACTCTTTAGTTCTTCTGATGATCTAGATGGACCAATTCATGACTCTAGTAATGTCAGGGACGAAGATGACGATGAATGGCCACCATTTAAAAAAGTTGGAGTTTTTGATCCTTATTCAGACGATCCACGACTTGCTGTTAAACGCGTGGCCTTTTGCCCAAGCAGTGGAGTTTTAGTTATCGGAGGCACTGCAGGTCAAGTGGTAGTAGTGAATTCGCTCCGAAAGGGAATTTTGGAAGAGGCTACAAAATTGGAGGTGGTACAAATAATAAATAGAACATTGAAATGGAAACTAATTTTATTTTGTAATTTGAAATAGATAACAACTTGTAATTTGGTAGCAGACAAAGATGGCTTTGTCTGGAAGGGTCACGGGTCGTTGGATTTTAAACCAAAGAATAATCCAAATATTGCTAATCGAGAAGGAGAAGAGTCGTTTATTGTTGGTGCATTACTTCAAATTCAGCCCCCTGCAGCTATCACTGCTCTAGCTTTAGATGCTCCTACTGGAGTCTGTGCTGTGGGAACTGCTCACGGGGTTCTTCTTTATGACTTTTTCAGAAAAAAAGTTGTTATAACTCGATCTACGCTAAATCCAAATGGTAATAATTATTACTTGAACCCTTATGATGATACATATATGACACTTGCGAATAGGAATAATAATAAATTATTATTTATATATTTTTTTATAGATATAATGGCTGCTGGTGACACTCCCATTTCTAGACGAAAATCCATCAAGAAATCTCTGCGAGAATCTTTTCGACGACTTAGAAAAGGGCGATCTCAACGTCAACCAAACAGCCCTGTCAAAAGCCCATCCATGTCAACAATTGGAAGCCCAGGAAATGAGCCACCTTCAAAACCTGTTGAAAGGGCTATTGAAGCGAGGGATGAGTCCATGACTTCAATGGTTCGATGTGTCACATTTGCCAAGACGTATATCGTTAGCCGTAAGACTATTATACAATAACTTCATTTTATTATAAATGAATCATTTAATTTTCTTTTGTTTTTATAGTGCAAAGTACTACACCGACGTTATGGGTGGGAACAAATGCGGGGACAGTATATGTTTTTACACTAAATATACCAGGGGGTGAAAGAAGGTCAAAGGAAGACGTGGGGTGTCAGATAGCCAAAGAAATACAGTTAAAACATAGGGCCCCTGTACTTTCCGTCATAATTTTGGACTGCAACTCAAATTCAGTCGAAGGTTTCTCTCCTCAACATGATCATTTAGGACCTCATAAAGTTATAATTTCCAGTGAAGAGCAAGTTAAGGTATTACTTTGGGTTAATGATTTTATAAAACAAGATTATATGATTTAAAAAAAAAATAGATTTTCACCTTGCCTGCACTTCGACCTTTCGGAAAACTTAAGCTAACAGCTCAAGAAGGTTCAAGATTGAGAGCAATTAGAGTTCAAGCTTTTGCATCTTCTTCAGATACCTCATATTCTGAAAAATGCCTAAGCTGCATCACTAATCAAGGAGATGTTTACATTATGACGGTTCCTGAACTACGAAAACAAATTATCTTTCATCAGTGTTTAAGACGAGAAGATATAACTGGAATTTCAAGTTTTACATTAAACGAATTTGGAGAAGCTTTTTATCAAATTAGTTCTAGCGAACTTCAAAGAATAAGCATATCTACAAAAGGAGCAATTCTACCTCGTTGCTCAATTGATGGCAAGTTTGAAGAGTCTATTCCAAAATCTGAAACAAACCACGTTTTGCATTCGAATGTAACTTCACCTTCAGCTTTAAATACTTCCGGGGTTCAAGTAGATGATGAACCTGGAGACATTACAATTGATTCTGTTCGAGATCACACTCAAAATTCATCACCATCCCCAGCCCCTCCTGCAGCTGTTAGCAGTACAACGTAATGAATGAGTTTTATTTTGTAAATTAAAAGTTGCAATATTCCCCAACTAATTTTATTATTATTGTCATTGTAGCATTGTGGAAGAACGATTAATTGATGGAGGTGCTTTGTTAACTGAAGGAGTCAAAAACCAAATCCGAGTGACAACAACAACAACCGTAGTTAATTCCGTCCAAAGTAAGTTTTCAAAAAGTATATTTTTTATTCTAGATTTGGACTAATGGTTATTGTTTCAGATACGAGTGCTTCTTCAAGTGCTTCTACAACTTCTGCTTCATCGGAGACAACAATCGTTAGGGCTCCTTTGGCAGAAGACGACGAAGAAATTGAAGAAATTAATATGCCACGGGAGTCGGCCCTTTGAGATTGTCTCAATTTAGATTTTCTCTCAGTGGACATTGTAATCAATCACCAAATTGTATTAATTAATAATTAATTGACTATAAATTTTTAAGGTATTACTAATGCAAGTTCTAGTTGTTGTTTGTTACCTCTTTGTTATGTAGTAAAAAAAAATCTAGTTAATTGGCAATGCAAAATAGCCTTAATTTGTTGCTTGTTAAGCATTTACATGTTCGCATTTACTTATATATTTTGGTGAAGGAAATTAATTAATTTTAGCTGAGCTATGGTGTGACTTTTTAACGCTTTTTTACGTGTCGTCTTTTCCAATATTGTATTTTATCTTTATCCCTGAACAACGATGCCGCTACCCACCAATTTATCAAAGTTATACTGAATGTCTCTGTGCCTTAGGTAATTAATTAGGTTAATTATATTGATGTTAAAAATTCTATGACTGACCATGCCATGACTATCCATCTATTTTTGACCCTTGTTTTTCATTTTATAAATTACTCCATTTACTTTTTTAAAATGCACTTACAAATAAAAATGGAAATTGACCAAATTATTTTTCGAGACTTGTTATTTATTTATTCCAATTTAAAATGGTTCGACAAAAAACAAATCGTTTTTCTAAATAAATAACATCAAGTAGTTGCGAGTACGTACTAAAAACTACAAACCTCTTGTGGATTTGTAAGCGCGTATAATAATAATAATTATTACAACCACAATTATCACTACACACGAAATAATTTAATACCAAGAAATAATTTTCATCGCTGGCTGTTCATCTTTCATCACGTGACATCCTCATTTTTTCTTGGAAGAAATCTGCTTAACCTGAACCGAATCTGGACAAGACAGTGGATTATTTTTTTTTTCAAAACCAAAATCAGCAAACATGATCTCATGAGAGTCCACCAACAACAACACCATTGCGTAGCAAGCAGACCAACATTTTGACAGACAGATAACTCTTGAAAGTAGGGAAGAAGAAGACTCTTAAATTCTAATGGCATTTCTTTAACGACTGCATTATAGATGAAAAAACTCGTTGCAATGCTTCCGATATAGAATTTTGCAAATGAATTTTTCACTTTTGGGGCTGGGCAGCCAAAACAAGGGGATAGGAATCTTTTGCATTAATTTTAGTATTCTTTGGGGAGTCTGTATATACAATTGCATTTTCCAATGAAGTTGCTGTTAAAAACTCTTTCCACTCGGATTCTAAAGATAGTCCTAATTGTTGCATGACAAACGTCGTTGGTACACTCGGTCGGTAACTGTACATAAAATCAAAAAATATTAGAACCAAACAACAATTTACCCAACAAATAGAACCAAATTCAAGAAATAATTATTATATGTAGCTGAAATGTAAATGTGATTATTATTAACATGCCATCATATTTAGTTAATTATAGCAAAAAGGAAACTATTTTTATTGCATGCAAAAGTCTTACGCTTTGAGGATGGATTTAAGAGCACCCTTTCTTTCGCGATTGGAAAACCAGTCCATTAAATACCCAGCCATTTTTGGGGACTGGCTATGCAACTTAAAAAACTTTGGATAATTTTTTATCGCCCATGCAGACCTTACTGATAGCGCATGTTGAATGCACTCGTCCTCTTTTTCCTCCTCCGTTAGTCCACACATTACAGTGCCAATATCTGAAATTGCAAAAACAAATTTTAGAAAAATGGAACAAAATAATTGGAAAAAATTATATTTACTCACCTAAAGTATTAGCAGTAAAAATGTAGTAAAGTATGCGGTATGCGGTAAACTCGATCTTGAAAACGGATGGAATTGATCGATAAAGTTGAACTAATTGAGATTGACATTGGTTAAATTCCTCATGATCTCCTTTTTCTAACGCTATTCTGGCATGAGTTTCATAAACATTTACTGTAAATTCATTTCGTATTCTTTGAACCGTAAGATCTTGTCGAATCGATTTTAATTGATCACATGCATAAAAGTAATCTGCATTTTCTTTCCATTTTCGTTTAACCATTTCCAAACTCTTTTTCAATACATGAACTGGTCTAACAGCAGATGCATCGGGTGCCTAAATATAAATAATTTAAACAAAATTAGTAAGATACAAATAATAATACAGTATATATTTTAAGTTAAAATTTTTAACTTACCGAAGTCAAGCGTAGATAGCGTTTTTCAAGATCTGTGCAAGTACCAACCACATGTGCATGTGAATTAAAGTCATATGAAGTAGTGGGAGAAGTGTCAATTGCCCAAGAGACGGGCGTGATGGCTGATTTAGAAGTCTGAAATCCACCCAATCTGCTTTTCAATGATGGTTTACCTTTTTGCTTTCCTTTAGCACCTAAAGATCATAAGAAAATCAGTAAAAATTATTATTATTCTCCAATTATAAAGTTGTCTTTAAATTAAACTTGATTTACCGTCCTTTGCAAATCTGGCAGCCCGTGCATCCATTTTTGCAGAAGATCCACTCTCATCATCAACTTGCATAAGACCATATTCGCTGTACATGTGAACTGGTTTCCCACTGAAAAGATAAAATATCAATAAGTTAACCTTTGAAAACTATTTATGCGATTTATAAAATACCTGTTATCTTTCTTTCCTTTTTGTTTCTTCTTGTTGAGTTTGTTTTTATTACCTTTCGATCCCTTCTTTGGAAGAGTTCCACCGTAATAGTCTGAAGATTCGGAAGATCTAAAGAAAAAGAACATTTATTAGAAAAATTCAATAAAATAATGACAAATTAGATAAAAATAATACTTTCGTCTTTTCTTGTCCCGCCTGGAAGAGTTCCTGGAAGAATCGGATGATGTGGAGCGAGACCTGGATCTGGAAGACGATGACGACCTAGATCTAAAAGTATTTCGAGCACCACCACGACCTCTTTTTCCTCTCCCTCCGCGACCGCGACGTCCACTACCCCTCATGGGCGAGGGCAGTTCATCAAGGAGAATGATTGGCTTACCGGTAATTTTACCTTTAATTGGAGCAGAAAGCCCACTAGACATGGGGGCAAAAGGCAACAATTTTATTTGGCCATCGCTAATTCTGCAAAAAATAAATAAATATTCAATCAATTAAACATGTAAATAATAACAAATCTCATACTGGTTTACATAATTTTCTAAAACTTACTCTGGAAGTGGCTCTTTTGTCCAATCTCGAGATTGAAGGATGCCTTCGGAAGCAGCTCGTACAACTTTTCCTTTAAGAATAATGTCAACTCTGTCTTTATCCATGTCATTGGCACATAGGGCGTAGCATCGGTAAACGTATTCCCTGTTAAGTTTTTTTAAATGTTAACGATTTGAATAATATTTTGAATATTATTAGTGTAATTAATTATTATGGAAAGCGACTTACTGGAGACTTGGTGGCCAGTCGCTGGGGTCCATTGCCTTCATGATTTGCTGTTGGGTAAGAGAAGGAGTTGGACTAATGGAGTTTTGTCGTTGAGATGGGGTGGGGAGAAGAGGATTGGACCGTTTGTCAGAAGCAGAAGAATAATTCCAGCTCTGCGTCTGACTTGCAGTCCTTGACTCACCCATTTCTTTATTTTCCCCAGAGGAGAATCCCCCCAAAGGCATAAAATTAGGATTATCACTATTATTATTGCTATTCTTGCCAAATGGGGCCGCTTTCCCCCCTCCTCGCTTTGGTTGAAGTTGAAATCGTATTGGTTTTGGGCCCCCGGAGGACTGTCCCGGATACTGGTTCGGCAATTGCTGTTGACTTTGTTCTTCTTGAGCCTGTTTCTTTTGCTGTCGAGCCTGCATCCATTGTTGATAAGCCGATCCGGTACCAGGGCTTGTGCCGTAAGAAGAAGGCGCTGCGCCTCCGGGGGGTGGAGGAGGAGGATTATAAAATGAGGTTGCCGAAGTACCTGGAGGAGGAAGTGGGGGTTGGCTGGGGTTACTTGCATTATTACTCATTTGTGGAATGTTTGAGGGTGCTTGGGACAATGGACTTGAGAAATTCATTCCTTGAAGCCCAAAATCGCCAAAGTAATGCATTGGAGGGGGGAACGAATAACCTGGAGGAGGGACATGCCTAAAATAATGAGCAAAACATAATTTTAAATAAAATATTTTACTTTAATGAATAATAAACTTACGGAGAGAATGGTGTGTAAGCAAACTGGTGCCAGGGATTAGCTGGCGACGAGTTATTATTAGCGGCGACTGCATTTTTGCTAACTTTGCTGTTTGTCGATAACGCCAATTGCTTTGCGACCTCCGCCGCCTTATTTATCGCCTCTTGGTCAATCGAAGAGGATTCAGACATCGTCATAAATAACGAGGAAGACGAAATTAAACTCTATTGAAGTCTATTGTCGAGTTATCTTGCGATAAGGCAAAAATTATTGAGCAAAAACGAGTCGTCTAATTTTGATTGAAAATTGAAAACCCAACAATTCGTTGTCTGGACTACTTAAAGCTACTTTTGACGACTTCAGAATTTATGAAGATGAACAATCAGCGAAATTACAACTTTTCCCATCAAAAAACAAAACAAAGATAAAATATAAAATAAAACTAAAACCTAATGACGAAATGACCTAATTCTAATTCTATAATTAGAAGATGACAATTGACGACGAAAACTTGTTCTCTTTGAATCGATTCCACACTTTGTTGCAGCAGTTATAATTTTTGAATAAGATTTTTCTTGAAAAACTTGTCTCTTTGCTTTTTGAACAGTTCAAATTGAACTAAAAACGTTGTGCAATTAAAAAACCGTTTCCTCCCTTTCGTAAATTCTCATTTTGAACAATTTGAACTAGCCTGGGATGTAAAATTAATTAGGAAATTAATAGTTATTTGTGGAGCTGTGTTGTGGGGGTGTGGGGGGGC
>JAQIXN010000429.1:0-39513 GCA_034698145.1 Proisotoma minuta
TGGGGGTGGTGGTGGGGGGGACGACCCCGCTCGCGGTGTGGAATTTGAGCGTTTTATTGAACTCATTTGTTATTATTATGATTATGTAGGCGTAGCAAAAGAAGAAGTGGTGGTGGTGGTGGAAATCTCGGGCATGGAAAATGAATCTTTTGCCTTCGGGAACGAAAGTGAACGAAAGTATGTATAAAAGCGTCTCTTTTTTTATTATTAAAACTATATTAAAACTGCTGAACACTCAAACTAACAATTTTAAAATCGCCGTCATTTTCAACCAAGTCGCTGTTGATTCCAATGCGACTCCACGACCGCTGGCTGTTCATTAAAACGGAGGCATTTGTATTGCGGGAGTACTGCGGGATTCGGATCTCTATTGGGCGGAGGAAGCGGTAGTTTTCGGGTCCGAATTTTATAAGAGGAGAGAGCACTTGGGGACCTAGATAAAATGTATTTAACATATTTTTTATAAAAATTAAAATATTTAAAAAAAAACAAAAAAAAACATACCACCCCCATTGCCAGAAAAATGCTCATCAACAACATGAAACCAAACAGTGACGACTTCCCCAACGGGAATTGCCCCCTCTGGTATCTCCACCTCGATAGGCACCCGCTTGCAATTCCTCTGCCTCAGCAGCCCGCCTTTAGAGCTAAAAGTCCCACTGGTCGTATTATTCTGAATCAGTGGCAGTGGTTTATAAGGTTCAAATGCACTATTAAACACTTTTGAATTGAGCGGCAAGTTTAAATAATAAGAGTCACTATTTTCTTGTCTTCTTCTTGGCTGCTGTTGTAATTTAGCTGGTTTTGGTGGTGGCAACGGTTTCTCTTTTGAATTTTGCTGCGGCTTTTTTGTCCTGTCCAGTGGTGGTGGTGGTGGGTTGTTGTCGTCTTCTGTCGTGTCCATCGGGGAATGGGCCAGTGGGGGTGGTATATTGTTTTTATTAGGGATTGGTAGCGGTCGTTGGTATAATGTAGAGGGGGGAGTCTTTCTCAATTGGTGGCCATTTATGGGGACTTTTTTCTCTTCGTTGACGTTGACGCTGTAGGGCAGTGGGGATGTGTAGTTGGGAATTGCCTATATTTTTATTAATTGTTATTTTTTAGTAAAACAAATTAATTAATTACATTAAGACCAACCACCAGGAAGAAGCTGCATGCAAGAAAGATTTTAGAAATTTCCCCCCGAAAAAATAAAAAAAAAACCATACCAAATCCCCATTAATTTCCCCTCCATTAAACTCGACCCAGACCCCTTTGCCCCCCTCTTCCCCCACCCCCACCATCAGCTTCTCCATCCAGTCCCCTTCAACAACTTCAATAACTCTGCAATTCAACTCCCTCTGCTTCCTGTCCAAGTCCTCTTCCTTCTTTTTAAAACTCCGCAACAGACTCCCGTAACTCTTTCTCTTTAAAAGTCTGTCCTCTGTCTTAAGTATCAACACAATTGGGCTAAAATCTATTAATTCTAAAACTAGAGAACTATTTTTAAGCAGTATCAAACACTGGCGAGAGGAACTGTTGAGAAAATTCCGAATTTCTTGGGAATTGTTCGACTCTAGGACGTCAAAGTTCCGAACCTTTTCATTAATCAGCTCGTTAAAATTGCTAAAGACAAAGACGGGTCTCCTACTCTTCTTGACCAGCTTGACTTTAGTGTAAGGCCTCTGGGATAATTCTTTGGCCTTGTTGAAGCAGGGAATTTTAACCTTTTCACTGCCGAGAGTCCCCAGGTAAAAGCCATTGCAAAAAGTGTCAAAGATATTGACAACATCCCCTCTCTTAACTTTCCCATAGTCAAAATTGACCCGATAGTCGACGCAGTCGTGATTTTTCTCCCTTAAAACAGTCTCATAGCCGCTAACCCTCTTTACAATGAAGCTGACTAAAGAGTCCTGTGGAATTCTGCCGAGGGACTCGATGGCCTCCTCTTTTGTCAAGCTTGTAAAGTCCACGTCGTTGACTTTGATAATCAAGTCTCCTACTGCCAAACCCGCACCACTCGCCGGGCTTTGAACGGCCTCGATAAAGATCCCGCAATTATTCCCGCCCGTCAACTTCAGTCCTAAATTGTTCTTTTTGATGAAATTAATGTATCGCGGCTCCGACTCTTCCACTGGGGGTGGAGGCCGTGGGGGGAACTTTTCCAGTCTCTCGAACTTCCTCGTGGGTGGTTGCACATACAGATTCCCACTGTCATAAGACTGCTGCGGCCTGTGGACCACTTCATTCTGCTTTACAACGGACAACTCGACTTTCTCAAGAGAGCCCGAGTTGACGGCTTTGCGGTAGTCAAACAATTTGGCGACATCAAGTCCGTTAATTGCTACCACTTCATCTCCTTCTACCAAAGCCGAGTTTCTACTCTCTTTAACAAATACTTTCACTATCAAACTGATTCCGTAGTCCGAGGGTTGGATATTTTTGAGTTTTGAGGTGGTTAATTTATTTAGACTTATTTTTTGATGATGGTTAACAATCCTTCGCTTGATTATCAAGTTGACTGTGGGCCCAGAGTCCCGTAAAACTTGGACGGCGGTCCCGTAGTCGACGTTTTCCAGTTTTATGGTGTTGGCTGTTATAATCCGGTCGTTGATGCTAAAGAATTGATTATTTAGTTGCATATTTCTGGCTAAAAAGTGCTTACTTCAACTTCCCCTCTGCGGGTCCGCCCTTGAGCACATCACTGATTGCAATTGCGGGGTCTCCGTTGGCGAAATGCGGGTTGTCGCTGCCCCCACTGACCGCGATACCAAAGCCGTAGCCGGGAATTCGAGTCAGCGACACGTTTTTGTACTCCCAGCTTATGTTGCGGGACTGTCGGGATTTTTTTAAATTATTTTTTGCTACCTTCTTTTTGACTTTTGGAGATTTTTTAAAGAGCTCAAACATTTTGAAGAGATTTTAACGGAATGAAATTGATGAATTTAACAATAGCAATTTATTTATAGCCAATTTTAAACGCCCCTTTAAACGCCCACTATCAAATAACAATTTACCATCGCCACATTGTATATCCCATTGTTGTCCTCTTCCAACGAATTATCCTCGTCCACGGGCTCTTCCAGTAAAACTTGACCCAAAGGGACACTCGACTCGTTCCCGTTCATTTTTGACGCATTACTAAAAACTAGTTAAAAGTACTAAAACCTGCTGTATACAGCTTTTTTTATTAGACGGCGGTGGTGGTTAGTCATTGTACTGGACGAAATTCTTAAGATGCATCATGCCACTTGAAAGTTGTTGAAAGAAAGGGAGAGAGACTTTGTGTACTTTTTTTAATCACATCTTTACATGCTCTGTTGATAAATGTTGTAAATGTCGAAAGTCGGTGGGTTGGCCAATGTCCGAGGGACGCAGTCTGGGTCTTTTGTCCTTCCCCGTGGTGGGTGTGGTCTGCGGCGGCCTCTGTGGGGGTTAATAATTATTTAATTGAATAATTGAAATTACTACTAATTACCCCCCAGCAAGACCTAGTAAAATAATTTATAACCTTATTACTCGACATATGAGAGAGGATCAGACGGAGATCCCGTTATTGGTTATTAGTAACAACTTGTTGTCACTTGTTGCTGTTCTCTAAAATTTATAAACAGCTTTATAAATGTTTTTAACAGTTTTATAAATTTTCATAAACAATTTTATAAATGCATGTATTTGAAATGCTTTTCATGGAGCGTTTCATTTAATTCCGTGAACGCGAGTTTGTACGTCACACGTTTCTAGGAAAAGCTATGGAGTGGCCAGGGTTTGCCTCTTTTTGGCCGGTGGGAGAAATTGCCAATATTGGGGTTTATAAAATATAAATTTTGGGCGTTTTTTGAAATTTTTGGGGAATTTTTTAAATTACCTTATAAATTAATTTTCATCTAATATATCTAAAACATTATTGCAATAATTTTTTAATTTTAATTTAAAGCAATACAAATTGCTTGTGCCCAAAAACCTATAAAAAAACAAAGCCAAACCTTGAACTTAAAAACCAACAGCCAATTAAATTAGATAAAATTATTTTATCTAATACAAAATTTAAAATTTATTTTAATATTATACAAATGTTGCATGTGTCCAAAACCTTTTCTCTAAAAAACCCCATCAGAGCCCAACCCTGCACTTCTTCCTACTTCTTCCCAACTTCTCCGAATTACAAAAATTACATTTTAAATCATCCCTTGTAAAATATGTCGCTCTGGTCAAAAGTGCAATCCCTCTCGCAGCCCGCAGTGCAAAAGGTCCACAGTTTATACGGTGACCATTTCCCTATAGAAGTCCGCTATGTATTGGCCACATGGATCGAGGAGAGGGTGGGGTGAGTTGTATAATAAAAATAAAATAAAAAAACGTTTCTCTAAAGAAGTATATTCCAGTAAAATGGACCACATCGACCCTGACAATCCCGCCCACGAGCCCTACATAACACAATTTGTGCAGTCACTGATCACCGAGCTGGAAGCCAAAGCCCAAGCGATGGTCAATGAGGACCCTTATTTAATCAGGATCAAGCTGGTCAATGCGGCCCAGGCCTTTAGGGTAAGAAATAACTAGTAAACAAAATAAACATATTTAAACCCCCACAACAGCACCGCCACACGCTGGACCCGCTCTCCCTCTACCGCTACATCCGCCACTGCCTCACCACCGAGCACCAGCTGGTCGACGAATCCCTCCCAGCAGTCTACTACCCCCAAGAAACCGCCCCCCAAAACACCACCGCCGAAATTATGGAAAAACTATCTCAAATCCGCCACAAAACACTGGAAACAGCTGACATTCTCCGCCGTATGGAGCAAGAGCAAGAAGCCTTTGCTCTCAAATGTCACGACCGGCAAAAACTAGAAGGCATAATCCACTTGCACAGAATGCAATCCCAGCAGCAAACGAGTCAGAGTCAAGCCCTGGAAAAAAACTTTATCGAGCAGAAGCAGCGGCTCGAGTTCGAGCTGAAGCAGCGAATCACGACACTGCTCCAGTGCAAAAACGAGCTCGAAGAGAAGATAACCGTCACGATAACCGAGCTGAGTCAGCTGCAGAGCAAAATCCTGGACGAAGAGCTCACCAAATGGAAGCGAGAGCAGCAGCTGGCTGGAAATGGAGCCCCACTAACCAACAGTTTGGACACACTTCAGTCGTGGTGCGAAGATTTGGCCGAATTCATTTGGCACAACCGCCACCAGCTGAAGGAAGTGGAGCGGCTGAAGCAAAACATTCCAGTTTTCTCACAAGGCCAAAGCACGGACGACCGAATAGCGCCACTGCAAGAGAAGATAACTCAGCTGCTGAGCTCACTAGTAACTTCGACCTTCATTGTTGAGAAGCAGCCACCACAGGTGATGAAAACTAACACGAGATTTACTTCGACTGTTCGGTTGCTCGTTGGCGGTCGGTTAAATGTGCACATGACGCCGCCGCAAGTGAAGGTAGCGATTATTTCGGAGGCACAGGCCAATGCACTTTTACGGCAGGACAAAGACAAGCCCTGCGATACCTCTGGGGAAATATTGAATAATACGGGCACGATGGAGTACCATCAGGGGACGAGGCATCTGAGTGTGCACTTTAGGAACATGCAGTTGAAGAGGATCAAGAGGGCGGAGAAGAAGGGGACGGAGAGTGTGATGGATGAAAAGTTCTGTCTGCACTTTCAGTGTCAGTTTACCGTTGGGGAGAAGGAGCTCATCTTTAAGGTTTGATTATTTTTTTAAATATATTTTTTTACTATAATCAACTCTGCAGATCTGGACCCTCTCGCTGCCAGTGGTGGTGATTGTGCACGGGAACCAAGAGCCCCACGCCTGGGCCACGGTGACATGGGATAATGCATTTGGAGAACCGGGTCGGATGCCCTTTCAAGTTCCAGAGAGGGTAAGGATTTTTAAAAAAAAAAGAAAAAGAATGTCTAATAATTATTTTTTTTTAATAAAAAAAATAGGTCCCCTGGTTCAGAGTCGCAGCGGCGGTAAACGTAAAATTCAAATCTTTGACCGGTCGCGCGTTAACAGAGGACAATTTGAGATTTCTCGCTGAGAAGGCTTTTCGGTAATTCAAATATTTATAAAACCGCTAAAAAACCAACTTTAAAAAATATAGGACCCCCACTCACCCCGACTACCTCACCTGGTCGCAATTTTGCAAAGAACCACTCCCTGACCGCAACTTTACATTTTGGGAGTGGTTTTACGCCATAATGAAACTGACTCGGGAGCATTTACGCGGTCCTTGGGTGGATGGATCTATACTTGGCTTTGTGGGTCGGAATCAAGCGGAAGAAATGTTGGGTCACTCTGCCAGTGGAACATTTCTGCTCCGGTTTAGTGACAGTGAGTTGGGCGGGATTACCATCGCGTGGGTTCATGCCGGTATGGATTTTTTATTAAAAAAATTAGTGGTTAAAAAGTCAACTAACTTTTAAATTGTTTGTAGACCAAAAAGTCTTCAGCCTCGCACCCTTCACATCAAAGGATTTAGCGACTCGATCGCTCGCAGACCGCGTAAACGACATTGCGCATTTGATTTATTTGTATCCCGACATTCCAAAGGGAAATGCGTTTGGGAAATATTACACGCCGCTGCAGGAAGTGCCGCCGAGTGGAAAGGGCTACGTGCGACCGCAGCTCAAGACCCACATTCCGGGGTAATATATTCAACTAGAGCTGCTTTTAAGGCATTTTTAACCTCAATATTGACAGGTTAATTGAACCACCCACAACCACAACCGACACGAGTCAAAACTTCCAACCCTGCAGCCCCTACAGCCAAAGTTCCATCTCCTCCCCTCAAAACTACTTCCCCACTTCGCCCAGTGCGGTGCCGTTCGATGGCTCGCAGCAGCAGAGGTAAACAATTATGCATTCCGGTTTTTATTATGCTTTAATTTCCTTATTTTTATATCGATTAAAAGAAAATTTAAAAAAGGATAGATTTTTTTGTTGGGGGCTAAAGAAAAAGTATTTGTTTTAAATTGTCACTTGCAAAAAAATCTATCCTTTAAGAACTAGTGACAATTTAAAATAATATTTCCTCTTTAAGTGACCCCTTTATGGATTTGGAGTCTTTGGAACAGTACGCGGGGATTAATTTGGAGGACATTGACTCCGACCTCACCGTCGCCATTGATAGTTACATGAGTTCGGTGGGGGCCACCTTTGCTTTCAAACAGGAGAAGGAATGAGTTTATTCAAACAGAGCAAAAATAAATTAAGCACTATTCGAGTAGATTTAGAAGAAAGTTGAGAGTTTTGTTGCATCGCGGCCTTTGGCGGGTCACCTTTGGGAAATAATATTAGTTAGTGAGGGAATTTCAAGTTATTTCATTACCACTCAAAACATGAAGCACCACACTCGCACTATTCAAATTATAAGGCGAACATGTATAGTTCCCGCCGTCCTTCTTTTCTGCTGATTTAATTAGCAGAGTCGCCAGCGTTGTGTCGGGAGTCAACTGAAAGTAAAACTATTTTTTAAAAAAGCGCAAAAAAAATCAGTAAAAAAACTTACCCTCTCCAAATTAACATCAATAAACCCACCGCCCACGACCCTCGCCCCCTCATGATACCAAAAAACGTACTCGACGCCATCAATTCCCCCAAAAACGACGCATTTAATGACCACGCCACTCCCACTCTTGACAAAAATATCCCCTTCTCCTCCAATTATCCTCACTTCCGGCACCACCACGTTCAACTGGGTGACAAATGACATTTTGGGCTCTGTCGTGACCTGACACTCGTAGTTCCCCTCATCTCGCGACTGGACGTATTTAATTTGGAGCGTGAAGCTGTCGGCTCGCGGGTGGATCAAGCTGAACCGTTCGTCCGCGATGAAGGTGTAGCGATCGACGGTGAGAATGTGGCTGTCGCGGGTGCGGAGCCAAGAGACCTATTTTTAAAAGGTTTTTAAAAATTGGTTTTTTTTTTTTTTAGTAATAGTAATACCGATTTATTGCCCAGTCCCCTGACCCTACAGGGCAGGAAGGCGTGGGAGCCCAACTGAACAGTGACATTTTGAAGATTGCTATCGAACGTTGGGTTGGAGTAGTAGTTGTTGCTGCTGGTCGCACCTAAGGTTTTGTTTTTAGAAAAAAAGTAAACTTTAATTAATTGCTTACCCCACACCAAAATTAAGACCAAGAAAATGTTGTCCCACATAACGAATGCACACTGCGCATGCAAAATCAGGAAAAATCAATACTGGGGATGCCAATTTGCCAAAAAAATGTGGTCCATGTCTTCCGTCGATTTCCTCAACGTCTACGTCTACATTGTGGTCGGAGTGGGTGCGGTCGTGGGGGTGGGGTCAGTTAATTATTCATTACTTTCTATTTATTCATCAATTCATTAAAATTCATTTCATTTATACATATATATATAGTTGGCTCTTCTGTCTGGAAAAGGCCACACCCATCAAAAGCAATAACTCGGACTCATCTACAGACTCGGACTCTGACTACGAAGTTAATTTTAATGATGTCGAAAAATTTTAAATAAAATAAAATTGCGCATGCGCATTGTATTATTACGCAGTCGAATTTATTCGATCGATAAAACCAAGCCCTTTTCAAGAAGAACGACTATTTCTCTTAAAAAAAACTAATTATGGGCACGTTGGCTTTCTCCACGGCATTTTTAGTTGGTTTTCTCCTCTTTGTACTCGTTCTAAAGTTTTGCTGAGTTATTTTTAGAAGACCGCTGCTCGAAAAATCAAAAAAAAAATGAACTACGAGCCGCAGCTGGAGGGGAGTTATTTGGACGACGAGGAAATGGGCCTCATGCTCACCAACGACCTTCTTCAGATGGAGAAGTAAGCAATTTATTAACTGAAGCTCTTACTGAACATTTTAATTTCAGGAACAAAAACCAAACAATTTCTTCAATTTCCCCCTCGATCCTCGACCAAATGGACTTTAGCTCCTTCCTCTCCACCTCCAAAATGCAGTTCTCCAGCGAGTTGTCCCCAATGTCCCCTTACTCCACAGACTCTCTCGACAAAAGCATCAACTGCGACTTGAACAAGGCCAACTACACGCTCGCCTTCTCCACAGAAAAACCAAAGCGAAGTCTCCCATCCCTCGACTTTCTCCACCCGAAAATTACCCAAAAAGCGACACCTAAAAAACGCCCACTCTCCTGTCCCGTGGACAATCTGTGCATAAACTCCATTAAAGACTGGGACTCGTTAAAATTCCTGCTGCCGAGCGAGTACAAGGACATGAAGCCAGAGTATTTGAGGGAAAAGGGGGACGAGGAGAAGGAACAGGACACGAGTGAAGTTGTTTTTAGAGAGAAGAGGGTCAAAAAGTCTGCTAAAAGGTTCTCGCTGCAGGAAATTGAAGAAGTGAGCGAAGTCTGTCGCGGGATTGAAGAGACGCTGAAGATTGTTGAGGAGGAGAGGAGAGAGGAAAGGAGAGGTAGATTATGATGTTCCCGCCCCGAAAACTATTTACTTAAAATTGTATTTTTTCAGTTCCCACTACCCTCCAACTAAGCCACACCCACTTGACGAACCCCATCAACGCCGCAATCAACACAACGCGTCGTCTCCCGCGAACATTTAAAATTTATTCAAATTCCCAACATGGCGCCGCTGTGCTCGAGTCCCTCTGCCCAGCTCTCTACTGTCTCTTTTCGGATGGACTATGCGAGTCGATCGACACGTTGTGGGGCAAGGTGCCCAACTCGGTGTGGAGAGTTATCGAGGGGAGTGTCAGTGGGGGTAAATAGTTTTAAAATATGTTTTTGCCAGTGCTAAATGATCTTTTTGCAGCCCCCACCACCCAAATCCTGTCGGAATTAGTGCTGCGGATAAATAGCGAGACGGATCTCATGGCGGAGGGACCTTTGAAGTTTAATGCATTCATTTGCGGGATACTCAAGTATTTTTTTTTTAAAATTACTATATTTAAAAAATAAAAAAACTAATAAAAATAATAATTCCAGCCTCGGCACACTCCCGCACTACTTGACTCTCCTCCAAACAAAAGACGTCCTCCTCCGCACCCACTACACCCCCAACGCCTTCCTCCACAACGTCAACACCACCACAAAGTCTATCTACAAGACCCTACTGCAAAACCTTCAAACTCTAACAAACTACAGCTACTCTCTCGACATTTTCCATGAAGTGAAGCAGCTCCACACCAAAATAAACAAGATGAAGCGAAGTTGGAGCGACGAGCGACCGAAAAAAGTCCAAAGCAGGCTCCCAAAGAGTAAAACACTGAAAGAAATTGACAAAGTTGAGGACAAATTTAAGATGTTGAAGGAGCAGTGGGAGTTGATGGCGAGTCGGAAGGAGTTGGTGAGTCCGACGGGGTCGAGAATTCCGAGATTGCTTAAGAATGAGTTCAATAGGAAAGTGAGACCGGGGACTGTTAAATAAAACTTTTATTGATATGTCACACTACTCTTTTTTTTACACACTATCGCATGAAATATTGCTCGTTTTGAGCGAATGGGTTGGTGTCGTTTTCCAGCCGGGAACTGCTGTGGACTCTATTTTTTTTTTAAATAGCTTAATGCCCTTAAATTGTCATTAAGAAAATTATGAAATTACCTCTGCATGCCCCCGCCGGGGACACCGTGAGGCGCTAAGTGGGCATCCGCATCCCCTGCAATATTATGAGGATCTTCTTCTTGTGGCAGCTCGGTAATGAACCCAGAATCCTTCCTACAGAACTTTATTAATATTTCCCGCCAAAGAAAAAAACGTTTTACCTGTAAAAGTTCAAAAACCAAAAAGCCGCCAAAGTAATTGCACACACGCATCCATAGGCAGTGAACGTGCTTTTGGTGCCCATTGACGCCACAAAAAGCCCACCGACGACGGCCCCAAATCCACGCCCAAACCCGTGGTGGAGTCCTTGGAGGACTGATTGGGCGGGTTGACGGAGTTCAGGCGGCGTGTTGTGAGCCAGATATGAAGAACAGGCGGCCCTAAATGTGTTTTTTTATTAGGGTTGTTTGTTTTTTTTTATAAAATATTTTCTTTACCATACTGCCGCGTGAGTTATTCCTTGCACGAATTCGAATGGGAGTACCCTAAGGTTTATTCTTTTAAAAAGCAAACAAATATAACTAATTGTATTTCCCTTACCACCACGGATTCTTGAGCACAGAGATGTAGAGAAACCGGAGGACGTTGCAGAGCAGCCCAACGCACAGCACTTTCACATGTCCCAACTGAGTTATGAACTGGGATGAGAAAAAGTACGCGAAAATCTCCGACACGTGATTTATTACTGACGCCAAGCCGAAAAGAGTAGGAGAGCCGCCAAAGTCCTATAATATTTTTTTTTTTAAATCGGCGCCAAAAGTTTAAAAAAAATTATACCTGCAAATGCCAAAAGAGAAACGTGAAAATGAGACCGATGCCAATGCCCATCAACCAGGCGATAAAGAGAAACCAGATGCACTTTGGCTGTCCCTTGAAATGCTTCAGCACGAGGAACCAATCGGGAGACTTTCTGTTTTGTTGGGCGAACACGGTCGTGACTGGGATTCCGCCCTCTTGGAGAATTTTTGGCGGCTCGTTAATCTCAACGTTGTCGAAGCCCGCTTCCATTTCTATTGGAATTGGTTGGGCTGGCGGCATTTTTAGCCGCCAGGCGAGTAGGGTGGCGAGACCCATGAGGACCACGAAGATGGCGAAGCATACAGTGTAGTTTTTTTCCTGTGAGATTTTTTTTGGAATTATTTAAAGAATTATTTAAAGACCTCGACCCAGGGATGGGTTGTCTGTGTGAAAGTCCAAAAATTTTAAAAATGCATATAGGTCTACAAAAGTATATAGGTCTTTATAAATTTTTACGAACAAATGTCTTTCCACCATATTAACCCCCCTCGGTCGAGCTCCAAAAAGTTCCCTCTTACCTGCACCAACGCCTCACATTTCCTCAGAGGAAAAGTGGAATGATCCAACGCGATGCCAATAAAGAACATTGCAATGGCCCACCCACAGCTCCCAAACATCCGTTGGTGTCCATACCGTCGACCTGCCTCGTCCCCCAAAAAACCCAACACGGCAGAGTCCGCGATTACAATCGCTGGCGAGCTCAAAGCTTCCCCAAAAATGACCACAAGCAGCAGCAAAAAAAATACTTTAGTGACGTCATCCTTCCGAAAAACTTGACTCGAAAAACTAGGCGAAACCCAATTGGCGTGTTTTTTAGGGTCGAAGTTCATTGCATAACTGACCCGCAGTGGACTCATTCCTGGAGTTGGTTTGGGTATCGCTCTTTTGACTCTTGTCATGTCAGTGTCAATTGGAGAATCAATAATCAGATCGTCATAGTCCACTTCCCGTTTGGTGAAAGTGACCTGCACGGGCTCGGGCGTGATCAACTTTGCGTGGGTTTGGTTCAGCTTCTCGATGCAGCCAATTGGTTCGGGTTGGATGGAGCCAATGGGGAAAGTGAAGAGGATCCAGCAAAAGAGGCTGCTGAGGAGGACTGTCTTTAGTTTGTTGTTCCGTTCGGCCCAGTTGACCCAGTAGGGGGCCGCAAAGTACTCGACGAGGGGGCGGATGCCGGAGAGGACGCCCGCTTGGGCCCCGTTTAAGCCCAGCTGCTTGAAGTAGACGCCCATCAGGGGGAAGAGGGAGCCGAAGGCCGCATAGAAGAAGAAGTAAAAGCCCTAAGATTTGAAATGTGAAATAAAACCATGAGATTAAGACGGATAGCGAAATTATTTTTTAAATAAATTATTATTATTGAGAAATTAAGCAAAAATAAACATCTCTGTATATATATCAGCCCGCCCAAAATTGGATTCAGTTGGTTTTGGAGCAAAATTAAGAGTTTACTCGCAATTAAAAAGTATTGCTCAAAAATAGAAATAGCAAAACCTCCAAACACTAACTCTAACTCTGTCGACAGACGGACACATAGATTGATACCATGGCTAAAATTAAGACACAGTAGAACGATAAATACCTTGGCAACCACCAACTCGGGCTCCAAGCCTCCAGCCAGTGTCTCAATCATCATATTAGCCCCTCTGATTTTCCCCGTGCTGTCTTTAGGCTCTGGGTACTTTTCCAAGTCCACTTCTTCCGCATTTGGGTCTTGGTAGGGGCGGTAGTTGGGGTTGTTGAGGACCGAGGGGGAGGAGTAGGGGGCCTCCATTTTTATTTAATCTCTAAGAGAAAGAGAGTTTCTCTTAGAGAAACGCAAGGGCGTGTGTGAAATAATCAATAGGCGCATGAGTGGTAACGTTTTATTTCTGACTAGTTTTTTTATTGAAAGAATAAAATTTATTCACGAACAGTTTTTAGGACGAAATCGCGAAATTTTGAGATTCGGGTACATACCCCAGGCATCTAAAGAAAATTGTTACCATGGTTACCCTTTTTTTTTAAAAAAATAGCTTACATTTGGCTCCGCGCAGCCAATGCCCCAGGAAATAATTCCAGCTAAAAAATAGCGATGGTCCGACCCCAAAACTTGCAACGGGCCGCCGCTATCACCCTTTAAGCAAATAATTAATTTAAAAACTTTAAAAAAACCATGGCAATTACCTGACAACTATCTCTGCCCCCATTTTCATACCCCGCACACAGAAAAATCTCTGGTATATACTCCATTCGTCCACTCTTCAAAAACATGTCCCGACATTTTTCATTGGAAATGATAGGAACCTGTACATGCTGGAGTTTGCTAGGCAACTGACCGCCTTCACTCAATCGACCCCAACCGGTAACTGTCGCGTTTTCCCCAATCAGTAGGTCATCGTTGCCTGGGAGACAGATTGGGATGATGTGGGGTGTTCCCAAAGGAATTGGGGAGTCTAGTTTTAGTAGAGCGAGGTCGTTTTCATACGTGAAAAAGTTGTAGGAAGGATGCACAACCTATTTATTTTTTTTTAGTTGCTATGGTGATTTTTTTTAAATATACCTTCTTGGTAACGCCCCGCTCAGTGCTAGGATACTTTTCCGTAGTAACCGAAAAATCGTACTCCCCTAACCTTATCCTAATTTGAGATGTCATGAGGTCATCGACGCAGTGCTATGAAAACATTCTATATTATATATATTTTTTTAAATTGTAACGTTACTAACCCCTGCCGTGGCAACCCATTGCTCATTAACCAGCGCGCCCCCGCAACGATGCGTGCTCGAAAACCCAAAAAAGCTCGTTCTTCGTACGCTAACTTGCCATGGAAACTGACCGTATTTGGCCTCGCTGCCCCCCACAATCCTCTTTTGGGGGGATTTAAGGGGGGCAAGGCCACAGCCAGTGTATTTTGAGGTGATATTGGTGAAGAGAGACGGCGACTCTGTCGTTTGGGGGGTCAGGGGGTTGATGTATGTGAAGGTGGGAGGTGGGGGTGGGGTTGATGTCGTTGTCGACGTCGTCGTCGAAGTAGTAGTAGTAGAAGTAGTAGTAGAAGTAGAAGTAGTAGAAGTTGTTGTTCTTGTCAAAAAATTAACGTCCTCTACTTCAAAATCAGTACTAGCAACCGCTTCAGACCCCATGGAAACGTCACTTTCAACGACATTACTAGTGACGTTATGGTAACTGAAAAATAAAAACATCAAAAAAGCATCAAAAAATGAAATGAATTTTCCATTATCCAAATACCATACCAACAACTCCCAAACATGAAGCCATCCACACACATCCCCAAATGTCTCCCATCCGATTTAAGACATTCCCAAACAAACATGCAGATCCCAGAACTGACTTCTGTGGCATTATTCTCAATCATACATGGTTTTGGACTTATCTTGTACGACCCTAAGAAAAATAGTTATAAAAAAACAATGTAAAAAAATGAAAATATTATTACCATTAAATTCGTAGGCACTTCCGAACGCGAGGAGAGTAAAGTAAAGCAAGTTCATTTTTGTATAAAATATATATTTTTAAGGAAACATGATAAAGAAAAAGAGAGAGTAGTCACTACTGAGTAGTGAGAGTTTTTGAAGGGACTAAAGAGAGATTTTTAGTGGCCTACATTATATGCAACAATGAGAGGATCAACAATTTGAATTTTCATAGTCATTGGCTTCGGTTGAAATGTGAAGAAACGGATTCAAGGCTGACTCTTTTTTTTGGAAGAAGATGCTAAAGAACTTCTTCAGAAGAAGTCAGTCACGTAATTCCAGAAAAATGCATAAAATAATAATCCTCTCTTTAATATTCCCCCTAATTTCTTGCTCCCTCCACTCCCACAAGATCCCATCAATCGACGGAGGCACTATAAATTTTGCCGATTTCAAGGGAAAGGTAAAAAAACGACGACTATAAAAAAAGCCAAAACTAATAAAAACCCATGTATATAGACCCTGCTGCTGACCAACACCGCCTCCCAATGTTCTCAAACGGACGCCCATTACAAAAGCCTAAAACGACTCCACGACATTTTATCATTTGGCGATAAATTCGACATTGTCGCCTTTCCCTGCAATGATTTTGGGTAATAAAAAATGCAAAAAAAAACAGAAAAAAACTAACTAAATAAATTAGTGAACAAGAACCGTGGGAGGCCAAAGAGATTTCCGAATTCCTCCGTTCTCACTTCAAAATCGAGTTCCATGTCACCGAAAAGGTTAAAATTGTGGGCAGCGAAAAGCATCCAATTTGGGAGTATATCATTGGTAATAATTATTTTTTTTTTTAAATGCACAAAAATAATCAAAATAAAATGCAGAAACAAGCAACACACCACCCTCATGGAACTTCCACAAATACCTCTTTGACGGGGATGGGAACTTTGTGAAATCGTGGCCTGCTGAGACGTCAGTTGAGGAAATATTCACCACGGTTAAAGAAACAATTGGGAAAGTTAACAATGTTAAACAAGAGTTGTGATTTTTATTTTCTCAAGCTTTGAATAACTTCCAAGTCCAATTTTTCAAGATTTATTGGCGTGAAACCGTTGCAGTGATTTTTTTGGCCTTCGTATCGCAAGAGTTTTGGTGGCTGGGAAATTTTTAATAAATTAATTGCATTATTTCAATTTTATTGTTTTTTTTTACCTCTGAATTTAATACGAAAAATTGACCAATGTTTTGTGCCGAGAATTTTTCGCCTGGGAGGATTAACAAGGAGTTGGAGTCCGAGTCCGAGTCAGAGTCTGAATCATCGCCTAAGTAATAAAAGCAATGAAAAACCAATTCTACTACTAATAAAACCAACTCACCCCCCGAAATCTCGGCCAATTTAACATTAAGCCTCAGCCCCACCTCAAAAAAATCCCCCTCAAAAACATCCCCATTCTTAACATCCTCAAAAAACTTTTCAATCTCCGTCTGCTTCTGGAATTTAGCGAAATTTTCCCGCAACTTTTTCTTAAGCGATATTATCTCGCTCTCACTCGTCGAAGATGTCGGTTCAGAAATTTCTGTATCTTCGCGGGTTTTTTGAAATTGGGCGAAATTTTTTACTAGTTTGGCTTTGACTTGTGCGAGGTGGTGGGTTGGATAGAGCGAGAGGGTTTTGCAGAGCGGGCCGGGGCGTTTTTGGAGGCGGCTTTTGTTGAGATCTTTTTCAGTCGGTTTTGGTTTCTTCATGCAGTCTTCTAATTTGATTGAGAAGGGCTTAATCAGCTTTCTGTATTTTGGAGGAACTTTCTGTTCGGGAACTTCTAGTTTGCGCTTTATGCATGGTTTAGCAGGTCTGATGTTTACTCTCGGGGAGGGGAGGAGGAACTTTTTCCCCTAAGTTAATTATTAGTAGTAATTTAAATTAAATTATTTAATTATTATTAAAGCACTCACAATCTGATTGGAACTGGAGGTGGAGGTGGAACTGGAACTGCTCGAACTGCTGCTCCCACTGCTCACCTTTTTCTTCTTCATCCCATTATTCCCATTTACCTTATCATTCTTCAATTTCATTTCAAAAATCTGACAACTCTTCTCCAATACATTTTCCAAAATAAATTTCGCCTGCGCCAAATTGTTGACGCAGTTGTCAATCAAGCTCAAGCCGGATTTTACCTCCGTCTAAATATACAATTCATTAGGTTATCAATAAAAACAAGATTTAAAAAAAAACCTTAATTTCCCTGAGCAAGTCCTCCATCTTTTCCAATATAATCCAACTTTACCCCGCCAAAGGCGCAATAGTCTATCCAGTCTATGGTCTAAAAATAAAGATGGACAGTCAAGGTCTTCAGGTAAGCCCTAAAGTAATTAAAGTACTAAAAGTAATTAAGCCAATTTAAACGGAAACTTTAACAGAAAAAATTGACTCGTACCCCGGCAATCGACATAAACGAGTCCGACCCACTGATAAACTTCATAGTCAGCACAATGCAAAAGTCGCAGAAAGATCGGAATGTCGTCCTTCGTGTTGAGACCGATTTGAGGGAGTTTGTTAAGGATCAGGGGTAAAGAATTAAACGATTTAAAAAAAAATACTTTTAATGGTTTAAATAGTCGCCCCTCGCTGCCCTTTCCCGCCATGTCCTCTTACCACCGGATGCTCGTCCATCGGATAAGCTCGCTGTTCAATTTAAACCATAATATTGACCCGATCGGGTCCTGTGTCGTGGTCAGTAAAAATGGGAGGGAGAAACTGCCAGAGTTTAGCTTTAGGGATTTGGAGAAGGTGAAATTAAAGCGAAATAAATACCAACATTATAATAAGTATTTATTTTATAGCCCCCAATAAAAAAGAGCAAGTCCCTTGAACAACGGGAACTGGAGTACAATAAAGCGAGACAGCGGATTTTTCAGCAGGACAAAAGCGAAAGTTTTGGCGGATTTCGGAACGAACGAGCGGCTGTTGGTCAGTTTTTTTAACGTTACTTATAAATGGAATTTCAATTGTTTGTTTGTTTAGCTTCCATTTCCCCTGCCTCGTCTGGTTACAAGTCGTTGGTGATGTTGAATAGTTCGGAAGAGGATTTTAGTCAGATGCAGTTTAGTCAGGAGGTTAATCAACAGCAAATTAGTCAACAATTCAATCAACATCAAATTAGTCAACAATTCAATCAACAGCAAATTAACCAACAATTCAATCAACAGCAAATTAGTCAGCAAATTAATCAACAGCAGTTTAATCAATTTAATCAATATCCACCGCAATTAAATATGCCAATGAATCAAATGCACTACCAGCACAATCAGATGGACTATTATCCACCTCAAATACAACAGTATCACAATCCACCACCGGCACCACCACAACAATACCCCCAAATAATCTACGTCCCCATCTATATCCCCCAACAAATCCCACCGCAGTATTACCACCAAAATAACTTTATTAATCGAAAAAACCGCAGATATTAAATAAATTACTCTCGATGTATCAAAACATAACCCGCGAGTCCAGCGAGCAGTGCGTATTTCACTTTTGGGTACTCGTTCATGTAGATCGTCACCATTCCCACTGTGAAATGAATATTATTATTATGCATTAATTGATTGAATTTAATTAAATAATTACCATAGGGTAACAGCCCCCTCGCCCTCCCCACAATGTCCTTCTTACTGAGCCAAAGCTGGCCAGGTGCATACAGTCCCCTGTCGTCCACCGAGTTGTTGTCGCCTTTTGTAAGGAATTTTACGGTGCCGTTGGACCTGTCAAAGTATTTTTAGTCAAATTTTCCAGCAATAATTTTAAATTACCTCTCATGCAACTTGAGCACCCGATGGACGATGGGTATATCCCTCCCTTCCACCTTAAAAACGACAATCTCGCCGACTCTAATCGGATCCTCTTCGTAGTTTGTTAGAAACAGCAGGTCGCCGCGGTGGAAGGCGGGTTCCATTGAGCCGCTAAATTAATTAAATTAATTAGTTGAAAAAGGTTTTAAAATGTTTTTCTTACCTCAAGACGACGACGATGGGACTCTCACTGCCCGTTACGACCATGAGTCCCTTCCAAATCATTAACGCGGAGGAGACAATCATACCGAAGGACAACACTTGGTACAGAAACTGTCGTTTGTTCATCCGACGGATGTCTTCGAATAGGGAATCCATTATTTTAGTTTTTTTGGGAAATGTTGATTACAAACCGAATACTGAAATATTAAAAAAATCTGTCAATATTTTTGAAAATAGCGAATTGCCGCGGGTTTTACGTGGATTAAAGTTTTGTTGGTGGTAGGTGGCGATATAAAATAATAATGCAAAATGCCAATTAAACCAATTTTATTAAGTCAAAAATTTCCAATAATTTCCAGTAATTCCCAAAAAAAATCCAGTAATTTCCAGTTTAATCCCCCTCCGGAAACGGTCCCGCCATCAACTTCTTGAGGAACGCTGTTAAAAAAAACAATTAAAAAAATATTAAACCCACTTAAAAATAACCAACGTTTGTAGGGAATGAAGCCATCTTCGTCTTCGGGGTCGCAGCAGTCCTTCAAAATTGCCTCTGCTTCGTCCTTTTCCAGACGCTCGCCTAAGGGATTTGTTTATTAAATATCGACATAATAGAATTTCACAAGGACAACCAATAAATTAGACAAAGGACCTAAAACACCAATTAATTACCAAATTTGTTCAATGTCCTAATGCATAATGGGAACCTAAATATCTTCTTTTTAAAAAGAATATTAATAAAAAAATAAACCAGACTAAAATCCATACCCAAGCTCTGAAGAATATGGTTCAGCTCGGCATAGGGCATCTTCCCATCCCCGGCCTTGTCGTACAACTTCAGAATCTCCGTAAAGTCCTCAATGTTGCCCACATCCTTGTCCTTCTTTGCCTGACCGAAAATTGGAAGAAATTCGTCAACTTTCAGCTTCTTTTCATTCCGCTTTTTAGTCCCGCCCAGTTTTTCCACCAACTTTTGAGTCGGGGAGAGATTTAGGGCACGGAGGACGTCTCCGAGGTAGAAAGCGTCCAGTGTGTCCACTCCTTCAAAGTCGTAGATGGAGAAGGCGAATTTCGCACGTTCAATGTCGCGAGCGGAGAGATCGCCCTGTTTTTTTCATGTTAGATTTTGGGTTGGAAAAGGCTGTTTTTTACCATTTTTGATGATTTTTTGAGTGTGGTGTTGGAGTCTTGAGTCTTGAAGAGTTGGAGACACACTGAAACTGTTTAAAGTAGGAATATCAGGGATTCGAAAAGAGTTATTTTTAGTGGGGGTATTTTTAGCCACAGCCAGAAATGGCAGGGAAGGAATTTTTGCATGAAAACACTAACGCCATGAGTAAGGAGTAAGGAGTAAACGCCGAGAGATGGCACTACTGGTGATAACCCCACCTCGCCACCACCATCAAAAAGACTCCATTACACTTTTCTCTCTCTCTTCTCCGGTAATTTTTTCTCAAGGAATTAAAAAGGTAAAAAATAAAATAAAACCAATTAAAAATAGGCCAACTAATAATTAATCAACAGCAGAAAGATGAACGCTCTCCGCTTCACCCAAAAACTGTCTACTCTCCGCTTGGCACGCCCACTGGCCCAATGCCAACAACAAGTCGCCCTGCTGTCCACAACCACACCCACACGGGACATTGACTCTGCGGCCAAGTTCATCGGTGCTGGAGCGGCCACTGTGGGTGTGGCGGGGTCAGGAGCCGGGATTGGGAGTGTCTTTGGCAGTCTCATCATTGGTTATGCGAGGTAAGGAATTTAAACTACTAAAATATTGATTAGAAATTAATCCAACAACAATTAATAGGAACCCCTCCCTTAAACAACAACTCTTCTCTTACGCCATTTTGGGTTTCGCCCTCTCCGAGGCTATGGGACTTTTCTGTTTGATGATGGCGTTTCTCCTCCTATTCGCTTTCTAAACAGTTGTAAAAAATTCCTCTAGTAAAAACTGTGTTAATGAATTAAATAAATCAGTAGTCAACTATTAATTAATTTATTTATTCAATTCTGTTTAATCCTCTTCCTCGGAGGACCGATGGGGGGAATTTGTTGGGTGGCGAGTGCCCTAAATGCCTCTGCTATTAGGTGAGGGTGGGAGTGTACCATTGATTTCCACCCGGCAGTTTCCATCACCTCGGTGGCGTGACTATTTAAAAAAAAAAACATTATAATAACATGAATTTCATGTCATGAAAAGGCATTTTAAAAAAATTCTCACATGTTAATAAAGTCAATGGCCTGCGCCTTGAGCTGATCGGCGCTGTGCAAATCCGCTAAAATCAGCACGTCTGCGGCATTTTCCACGCTGAGCGACGTGCAGAGGGCTTCTTCGCACATTACTTTTAGGCGGTCGAGAGCGTATCTAAGAAAAAATATTTTTTTAAAACAAAAACTCGACCACGAAAAAATAACCTTACTTATCCGCCGCCGCGAGGAGATCATCCGCCATTTTATCCAAATTTCCGCTTTTCCCTGTGTAAATAAAGCGCAGCATTTCACGGAGGACTTCGTTGTCCACGTCCGTTATCTCGACACGGTTCTAAAAAAAAGCTCGTCAAGTAAAAAAACTTTTTAAAAAAAGACAAACAACTCACATGCTTCCTCTCTTCCATCTCATGCTCAAACATGGCTGCAAATACAGGCGACCTTGCGGCAAGCACCGCCTTGTGCGCCTGGTACTCTTTGTTTGGCGGGACTGAAAGAGTGACATCAAAGAACTTTTGGGATTCGAAAAGTGCGCCGAGGTCTTCGGAAAGTTTGCATTCGGGAACTTTGAACTGGACCGCGTTGGACTGGCCGCTGATGTTGACGGAATCGGCGACTACAGAGACTTCGCAGAAGATTGTGAGCTTGTCGTCGGGAAGGAGGCCGTTGGCTTCGTCAAGGAGGAAGTCCCTGTGGGGGATTAATTTTTTTTAATGTTTTAAAAATAAAGATAAATGTTTTTGCATGTTTTGAGGGCATATATATTATAACCACTACATAATATCGTTCGACCATGTCAATCTATACAACCCATACCTCCTGATAAACTTCTTGAAGCCCCAATCCTTCCCCTGCACAAACCGATACGCCCTTTGACTCTCCATCGCCTTCGTCTCCTCCCGTTTGGCGTTCAGTATCGAAAACTTGAACTTTGCCCTCACTTCTGACTTATTACAAGAGACCAGCAGCAAGTAAAGAGATAAATAGTCTTTGGATTCTTCGTCCAGTCCCTTTGGGTTGACTCTAAGGGAAAATTCAATTTAAAAACACTAAAAGAAAATGTTTAGTTACTTTTACTCACCTCAAACACCACTTGAGCTTATCATTGGCTCCCGCCGAAAACGTCGAACTCTTTAAAACTTCACCCATTTCCTCCCGACAAAAGGAAAAGTTGTTGATGGTCCACATGTAGCTGAATTTTACCACTTTTACCTGTGAAATTGGGTTTTAGTAAATAGACACTTTTTAATAATTTTAATTGTTTTTTTTACCTGTGTGTAACACCAGTTTTCTGCGACAGGGGTGGGGGCCTCCGGCGGGGGCGGCGGACTGGGTATATTTCGACTGACTGCATTGTTATTTGAGGAGTTTGTGGGGTTAGACATTATCTCATTTAAAATATTTTCGAAAGGATTGATCGAGTATAGGAAAATTGGCCTTGTTTTGTGAAGACACGAGAGCCATCTATAAATCCCTTCCATGCATATGTTTTTATTGGGCGGTAGGTGGCTATTTTATCTAAAATTTAGCAGACTAATAAAAACGTTTTGGGAAATAAATTCATGAAAAATATGAGGACTTTCAGGACTTTGGAAAAAAGTCGAACTAAAAATGTTTTGGCTTTTTTAGTGCATCAGTAGCCCTTTTTAGAAATGTCTAGAAAATGTTAGATTATAAAATATGGAGATACAATCCCTGACTCGGGCTACAATTTTTTGGAGATTTTCGGATATTTTTTATTTCGTTTTAAATTAATCTTTTGAGGCTACATCTGTTTGATATGCTTTCATTGTTGATCGTGGCTAAATAATAACTAAATAATTAACTAATTAACAGTCCCGCTGCTAATATAAAGCTCTTATTTTTGACTGTCAAACTTAGGAAACAAAAGTCCAAATTTGCTCTCGATTCCACTTAAAATTGGCAAGGCAACTTCAAATCCTCCGATATGGTCAGGATTCTCAGATTTCTTTGGTTGCTGGGAGATTAACGGCACTTTTAATTCGGACCCCTCAGGGCGTCTATGGAAATGGATCTTAAATAAATAAAGAAATTCCTGGAAATTAAGAAACTTACGTCCCCCCAAAATCAATGTAAAACAGCCGCTGCAATATCTCATAAGTAACCAAGGTGACTCCAAATTGCGGGCTAGATCTCAAAACTCGTGCCCCCGCGCCCTTCCAAAAAGCGCGGCCTCCTTCTTCAGCCCAAATCTTGCGCGTGGCGTCTAAAACGCCGCTATAAGTCGTTTGTCCCGCCCTAGCAACAACTTGCAGCCGGGTTTTTATAACGTCGGCTGGCGTTACTAGGGACGCGGCGGGTATTCTGAAAAAAATATTAAAGAAAAAAACACTTTTTAAAAAATACAATTTTATTATTACCCCGCGATCGCCCCTGAAACGAGCAGGGTCCACGGCGAATTATATCCATTATCGTCTTGGAAACTAACTTTTGTATGCGCATAAACCGGAAAATAGATTGCGCTAAAAGGGATGTCGCGTAGGAAACATGCTTTGGCCCCTTTGTACAAGCCAAAAAAGCCCAGCTCCTTGACGACGCCCCACGCACTGATTTTAGCTTGGCTCGGCAACTCGCCAGCTACTTGAAGCCGAATTTTAACAATTTCCAAGGGATTAGTGAACACAACTTGAGACCCGCCCGCCGCCGCGCCGGCAATAACTTCGGCGGGAATTGTGAGCTGTTTGGTTTTTTGGTTCATTAGCTTGTCTCGAACGAGGTCATTTACCTATGGAAAAAAATATTTTTAAAAAATCTTTTTTAAATTAAATAGCAAATTTACCGTCAATTTAATGGCTTTTTCCGGAGCGACTCCCATAAGTTGAGGAACTAGCCCCCGATACAACCCTCCCACGCCCTCATGCCGCACAACTTTTCTAAAACAGTCCGCCGAAGACTTGTACATGAGTTCGCCTATGTAACTTCCACTCCGTTGGTTTTGCATCCGCGTTTTAACCAAGTCGATTGGGTAGACCGCCTAAGGGAAAAGCATGATAAACACACTTCTTTTTTTTTAACTTAAGATGTCTCACCGTCGCGCCAACAGCGCCAGCGAGAGCGCCCAAAGTGAACCTGTAGCACTGCTCGAGGACTTGCATAAAAACGCCACGATCTTCTGGCCGCTCAACGGCTTTAATGTCGGCAAAACGGCGCGTAATTTGTTTGAAATAGTGCTCGGGCGCTATAGCTTGTAAATCCGAATATTGAATGCGCCCAGTTTGATGGAGCAAATCGCAGAGTTGAAATAAAATGTCGACTTCGAGCGGCGTAATTTGCGACATCATTTGCGCCGAGTGAAGAAATTCTTCTTTGGTTAGTTCCGCAGTGCGGGAGTTCTAAAAATAGTCAAGCTGTTATTTGATTGGTTCTAGCCATGCAAGTGAGCAAGCAACATATAAAAAGCCTTCCTCGAGCTCCGTTAAGTTGTCTATTGATTTGGTTCGAAAGTTTTTTTTTACCTGGGTTGCGTTCAAATAAATCTTTTTGACGAGCTCCATATTGTTGAGCAACGAGTTGAAAGCCATGAAAAAGGGAAATGAAACTTTTTGCGTGTGATTGATATTCATCAAGTTTTCTTTCACTTCGTCGGTTAGTAAATGCGTTTTGATGTTGGTCATAATGTTGGAGAATTCCAGAGCGGAAATAAAACCGGTACCAGTTTTGTCTGCTCGCCGGAAAGCTTCCTTTAAAAAACGTTTAAAAACCCAAAAAAAAACTTTTAAAAATAACATACCACCGCATACTCTTCGTGAAAATCATGCAAAAACTGGCTAAATTCGGCATAAGTCACCACTCTTTTCTTATCCCTCCCAAAGTAAAGCTTGACAAACCCGCCGTCCAAGTCGAAAGGGATCCGTTTGTATATCAAAGTATGCTTTATAACCTCTTCAAACTCGTCAAAAGTGACTAGTCCGGTCCCTTTGGTGTCGAAAAGCTGAAACGCAATTTGGTATAGTGCGTCCGGTAGACAGAGTAACCCTTCAAACGCCTGAAACTCTGGAAAAGAGATTAAATTGTCTTTTGAAGTGTCGATGATGCCGGCAAGCAGCTTGACGGATTTTTGGTTGTAATTCGGATCGGAAAAGAGACCCAGAAAGTTGCGGATAAAGTCCTTGTCGGTCATCAGGTAGCGTTCCTCGGGGGGGAGGGAGGCGTCAGGGAGGGTGACGGAGGCATATTTGCGAAAGATTTGGAAGAGTTTGGGGGGATGGGCACGCTTGAGGTAGCCGGGGGCCTGGGGGTGATAATTGTTTTAGTTATCTTTTTGGGGGTTTAATTTGTTTTACCTCACAGTTAGTTTTTTTAAGGGGGTTTAACTAAAAAAAAACCGGTTAAAACAAACAAAAATCGTTAAAAAATATTTACAAAACAGGGAAACTAATTGATAATTACCAAATAGTCGACCCCCGAGGTCACGGCCTGCTTATAACTCATAATAACTTCAGCTGACTGAAATTCTCAGTTTATAAAATGGGTCAACCTTGAATCTCACTCTCACTGCACGTGCTTATTGCTACTTCTTAATTTGGGTTTTAAAACGAAGCTTGTTTTTGGTTTAAAGCATAAAAGTAATTATTAAAATCCTTATAAAATTCTGTTAAAATTCCTGTTTTTAGGCTAAACCCTTTAGTCCCTTTAATACCGATAATTAATACGAAATGCAGGTACCGATTTCACATTCACAACGAAAAGATGCTGAGTACTTTTCCATTAAAAACTGTTTTGACGTGCAGTTTCGCTGAAGAAATTTTTCGCAGTTGCCAATTCATTACGTTACATAATAAAATTATGTCCTACTAATTAAATCTCAACTTTTTGATCAAAATAGGACGCAAAATTAAAAGGTTTTCTAAATAAACTATAACTTTTTAAAGAGATTGCATAGGAATTAATGAAACATGAAATTTGAATTTTAATGTTCTCTGGCTGTTTAACTGCATGAATTGTCAATTAAAACTTAAAATTAAAATTAACTCACCAATGCATGCAGTATTGCCTACAAATAGTTTGAGTCAAAAACAGTTAATTTTTATTTCAAACTTTAACTACTCAGTCCTCAGCTTAGTTTTTCTGATTTTAGGATTTATATTTTAATAGTTTTCATCTCTCATCAATAAAATAAAAAAGTTAACACAAAATTTGATAGTGCAAAAATTTATTTATTTGGATGTTCGGCCTCGAGAAGACGAAGAAGGAGAATTGACAGCTTTTGAAATGTTGGACGATTTTGAGGTTCATGCTGCCAGCAGAGTTCCATTATTTTGTAACTGCAAATTTTAGTAAAGAAAAATATTTAATTTGGTTTATTTGGCTAAAAATGGATTTACATTTCATCTGACGCATATTTCGGACACTGAAGTCTGAAGCCTCGCTCAAGGAAAGTGATGAATTCAGGGCTCCATTGAATTCCTGCACTGTATGGCAAGTCGGCTAAACTAAAAACTTCCCACATAAAAACGCCAAATGCCCAACAATCTGAAGCTGAAGAGAATTTCAGGTCGCGAATTGTTTCTATTATTGCAAAGATATATAATATTATACATAGGCATATAAATTTAAAGCAAGATATATGCAAGACCTAGAGCAAGCCAACGCCACGGCAGAGCAGTGTTCTATAATTTATAAAACGTGTTTAAATTCTAACTAGAGTACTCTGTAAGTAATGACATTTATTTTAACTAACCTTAGCTGCCAAAACATATTTCTTGTAATCGTAAATCTGCCGCGACAACCCAAAGTCTGATATTTTTGCTGTAAAGTTGGCGTCCAATAAAACGTTTCTGGAAGCCAAATCTCCATGCACGATATTTTTTGAAGCCAAAAAGTCCATGGCACAACAAACTTGATGAGAAAATAGCAGCAGTTGATAACGTGAAAATGGTTTCGGAACATAATTTGTTACATAACCAGGAATTCTGTAAATATATCCTGAAATAACGGATTCATTTAATTGAAGCTGCCTCTTTTTGGCCTGAAGAACGGATTCCATTGACCCTCGAGAACAGTGTTCAATTGCTACCAAAATTTCCCCTTTCTTCAGATCCACAATGTTTACACCGAGCAGGGAAACAATATTTGGATGTCTTCCTACATAACTCATGATCTTGACTTCGGATAGCAAAGCAGCCAATTTGGAGGGATCTACATTTTTGGGCACAGTTTTTACAGCGACCAAAATCTTTCCATCCAACAGCCCTTCGAAAACGATGCCAAAGGCTCCACTGCCCAACACCGCCTTTTCATTTACTTCAAGTTGATGGGGCAAAATTTCCAATGCCTTTGGAAATGGGAGCTGCAGGACTTTTTGATAGTTTCCTATAGTCAAATAATTTTCTCCGTACAAAGAGTCTGCATTTACTGTAGAAGTCAGTCCGTATTTGAAGTCTTCATATAGTTGAAAAATGTTTTCATTCCTCTGGACAAAAAAATATACAAGAAATATTAAATTATTTGCTTTTACAATAATTTTCCAACCTTTTTCCTCATTCGGTAAATCATGTAAATGGAAATGAGGGCAAGGATTATCAAAAGTCCTAAGAAGACACTGCTGGTAATTATCCATCTCAGTTCTTCCCCTCCGCTGTATACGGTCACGGAGAATGGGAGGCTGATTTGGTCCATAATGTTCTCTGCCGTACAGATGTACCTTCTTTCATCTTCTTTCTCAACCTTGGAAAAAACGAGAGTTTGTCTTATCGTCAGATTTCTATCTTCCCCCTCAGTCGTCTTAAAAATATAATTTTGAAGACGACCTTGCGATCTGGCTATGTGGTCCATTGTTGCGATATCCCATTGGAGCGTTGGTGTTGGGTAGCCTTGAACTGTACAGTTTAGTGTTTTATTCTCGGAAAATTCTTTAAACGCAATTTCCGTTTCAGAATCAGAATCAATAAAGACAAAGGTTGGTGCATCTGTAAGAAAGGAAGATAGAAAGATAGAAGAAAGATTTATTAGTTTATTACTCATCTGAATTTTTACTTTTAAAACATACGATTGCAGTCGGGTACCGAATAGTTATTAGGACATGATTCCTGATTATATTCTGGCCAATCTTTGAATCCATTTTGCTCATAAATATACTGGGAGCAAGAAACGCTGGATGCAAGGTCTTGCACGAATAATTCTAAATAAGCAAAAAAATCATAAATTTTCCTGCAATTTTTTTACCCATTGATTGATAACGTTTCAAACATTCTGTAACTTGATTTTAGACATTGTGACCCCATCCCCAAAGGTAGGGAATATGTTTAAAGTTTTGGGGCATCTTGAGATCGAATGTTTTTAAATAAAATGTTTTATAAAAAGGCACTATATTTTGTAAACGCACCATCGCATGTGACATTACAAGGGTTATCACTGTTGTAGACATCGCTGCACCACTCATTGCTTATCTAGAAATAATGCAACCCTTAGATGGTGTTTTCTATTTTTAGCCTCCATCCACTTACTTTGAAAAGTCCATAGTGCACTATTGTGCTTTCCACTTGTAAATATGAAGTGTTGAGTCCAGTCGTGACATCAGATAAGCATACCCCTAAATGTCATTAATTTCATAAATCACTGCAATTTATTAAATGGTATCCAATCGACTCACATTTTTCGCGATCCTTCAAGGTCATAAACAAGGTATCATAATTGGCCGCAAGTGCCATGGCCAATTGACAAGGAGAAAATATAATTTCCCCATTTGAAGGTGTGGTTGGAATTAGAGAATTACTTGGAGTTGTGATTGGGAATGCTGTAGAAGAAGAGGAAATGCTTGTTGTGAATCTTGTACTGATAGACGATGATGACTCGGAAGATGATGAAATTGGTTGTGTCGTTGGCGGTTCTGAAGCTTCTAAAGTTGTAGTGTCTGTCGATGTTTCTGGAGGAAATTGGGTAGTGACCTCTAGTGTCGTTTCAAATTCCGTCGTTGCTGTAGTTGGTTCTGACGTTTCATGTACAATTTCTATTGTAAACACTTTTGACACAAACTCTCTTTGGTCATTAAAGGCATTGCAAGTGAACTGACGTCCATCGTCAGATTGCTTGACGGGAGAAAATACGAGAAAAGTGGAGTAGTAAATGTCTTCTGGCTCATCAACAAATTTTTGAGTAATGTGAGTGTCATTTTCAAGTATTGTCCAATTGAGTTTAGGCCGAGGATAGCCTTGCGCAGAACATTTAATTAATGCATGGCTTTCTGCCTCCACCTTAACAATAGTTTCTTCAGTGACAATTGTAAGATCCCCTAAAATTTATTGAAACATATTTACACATACATTGGCAAAGCGCAGTTGATCTTATCGGTAGTGAATTTACGTGTACAGTTTCTTGTAAACTTTGATGAATCAAAGTTTCCACAATAATCGTCCCATGCTGGACACCAAGGAATAAAGCTGTTTGAAGCATCTCTGAATATTTTGTTAGCACAGTTCACAGTTGCAGTAATATCATCTCCCAGCAAGTCTTAAAAATGTAAATGTTCACAAAGTTTATGTCCTTAGTTATTAATATGAATATTAATTAATATGCAGTTATGCATTAGATGTTATTGTATATATACCTTGGCAGCTCGGGCT
The DNA here is from genome assembly GCA_034698145.1 of Proisotoma minuta. Taxonomy (NCBI): domain Eukaryota; kingdom Metazoa; phylum Arthropoda; class Collembola; order Entomobryomorpha; family Isotomidae; genus Proisotoma; species Proisotoma minuta. The sequence continues at coordinate 29,562 of JAQIXN010000429.1, forward strand.
GCACGTTCCCACGCTACCGCAATTGCCTTCGAAGATCTGAAAACATTGAGATAATCGCACATGAACAGACTATGAAAAGTAATCTTTAGGCCCATTAAAAGTTGATCATTAAAAGTTGATCAGGTCGCGAAAGTTCGCTGATCAGAACCCCATGTTAAAGTATCTAGAATAGGTTCTATAATAGAAATTTTGGGTAAGTTGTACGAGAGGAAAACAAAAGGGAAAGGATACCTTATAAAGATCTATAGATTTAAAAACCTTCAGAGCAGTGTTCATGTAGCCCGAGTCAGGGATTTGTATCTCTCTAAACATACTATTGTCCCCTAAACTAACCTATACCGTTTTTTGTTGCCATACCACATTTTTTTGCGATTTCATGTCCCCATTTGAATATTTTTTCATGAAATTATTATAGATACAAAGCATAATTCTAAATCAAATTCGATCAAATTCGGCCGAATTTTGGTCTTCCAGATTTCCATCCTATAGGAAATTTTCCAAACCCCCACAATTTCTAAACGGCTTGACGGATTTTGCCCATCTTCGAACTCGACTCCTAAATTGACCCCAAAAACAAGTGTGCAAAATTGGGAGACGATCGGTCAAGCCGTTTAGGCTGTAGAAGTGCTCAGACAGACAGACGGACCGACACGATGGTTACATAAGCCCTGAATCGGGCTAAAAACCATTGACTTGGGCACCATGTACTCATTGTACTCTGCTCTAAATGTTTACCTTTAAAATCCCGTATGTTGTTACATTTTCTGGGTCTTCTTCGTCGCAACTTGTTGAACACTTGGGTGTGCATGGTCCATAGTTTTGATAACTTGTATCCAATCCAGATGAGTAACTCGCTAAACATATCCCTGTAAAAAGGGATAAGCGTCAAATTGTAAGAATAGCTATATAATCTTACACTTTGGAATTTCAGTGTCCCAATTGTTAGCCTCAATTCCAATGTCCACCAATTCATATCCGAATTCGCAGCGGTCAAATATCTTGGCATTTGCTAGAAGCCTAGATAAGAAGAACATGAAACACAAAAGGCTGAGTCGTACCATTTTGAGAAATCTGGTCTGCAGATAATAACGTAGCTACACGTGCTGTACACCTCATTGGTTAGACACAACTAAAATTTTGGATAAAGTAGGGATCAAGATAAGTAATTGCCATCCTACCTTAAACAAGTATGTCACTGTTATAAAGATGTCATGTTTTAATTTATCAATAAATTATCAGTTGACATATTGACATGAATGTTGGAAGCTTTTCCTTTGATGTTTTAGATGTCAAATTATCACTGATAGTTGTTGACAATTTATTTAACAGTCCATCAATTGCAAACAATATTTAACATCAAATTATCATGTAAAGCAGTGAAAATAGTGAACTGCTACATTCAATATGCAAATAGGATTTTATTTGATGCATATTTTAACAATTACTGACTGTTTGCTAAAAATGAGGAAATTTTTTTCATGTGCCAAGGCAAAGGCGGAAGTTTCATGAAATCATTAGGGTAAATTTCCAATGGGCAGTCGACAAGCCATCCGACCTATGCATTCATAAATAAACAAAAGTTTTCCAAATATCGATCAATTTACGATACCTCTTTTGACGTGGTAATTGGCCAAGGAGGTGGGCAACAATTGTAAAGAATTGGTTCCACAAAAGTGTCTTTGATTCCTTGTTTTTTCCTTGTCCGGATTTCTCCCTCGGGTGCAGTTTCCCACTGACGCTGATAGGCAAACCATTCTAAGGATCGAAAACTGGGTTTTCTCATCGCACGAGAAATGTCGCTACAAATCCATTGGCTGCAAATTAAAAAAAAACATTTCGTTAGACAAAAGCTTTTTATTTATTTTTTAAAAACTTTTACTTGTAACGTTTCATCCAAGGTCTTCCATCTCCCCAACGCTCTTCCCAATTCTTCTGTCCTTCCTCTTCCTTTTTCGCTTTCCATTCGACGATTGGAGCGTCATCCCATCCTAAATATTCACGCTTCTCATCTTTATCTTTTTTCGTTTTTGACATTATGACAAAAATTGGCTACAAAAATATCACTCGACTGAAATAATAAGGTTATCAAATAGCAAAAATGTCGGTTGTGACGTTTTCTACAATTTTCTCTTTGAAACGTAAAAGTAACCATGAAGTTTTATATATAGCACGAAATTTATTCTTTGTTGAAATGATTTGACAAATTACTATTCTGGACAAACAAATAATTTTCTATCAATGACAAGTTCCATGTCCCCTTTTTTGCTGACAGGAAGTCTATCCTCATAAATTCCCATGAGGCCAGAAACAAATCTCCGAATAGATTTCAGTTTGCAAGATTTAGTTGACAGTGTCAACCGTTTTAATCGTGGGAGCTTGCAGGCTCTTTTCACATGCCACAAATGAACCAAATGAGCCTGACTTGCATCTGTTTTCCGAACAAGTTGATTTCCATACACCCCTAATCCAACATTAAGTTGAGGCCAGTTCAGTTCTTCCAACTGCATAAAAGATGAGGATCCAATAAAACGCATTTGTTTTTGAGTTAACATTTGACCGAGGGATAGACATTTGAGCTTTCCATGAGGTAAAAGTTGAATATCAGCTACTTTGAGCCCACAAATTAAGAGTTCGAAAACTTCAAGCTGGGAACAATTCTGAAGCCAATGACAAGGGAAAGTGATGGATTTGGATTTGCAGAAACAGCCGTCTAAAATCAATTTCTTGAGAGTTGAACATTGTGTTTTTAGCAGAGTGGGGAGAATTTTCCAAATTGCAGCATTTTCCTGACCAAGATTTATCAAGTTTAAAGCTGTAAGATTTGTTTGTAAAGATAAGAGTTGGAACTGAAACTTTTTTCCTAATATGCCTTCGTATTTTGAAATTGTTAAATCCAATTGAGACAAACTGCTAACATTTGAAAGATTCTCCAAAATTTTGTCATAAGCTGGTGAATCGGGAATGAAATCTTTAGAACAGTTTAATAAATCACTTTGTCTTTGCAATTCATCATCATTATTGTTGGAGGTATCCAACAAATGATTCATAGCTGTGGTCGAGCCGACAGTCACTTGATTAAATTGATTTAGTTTTGGATGTCGACCGATAAATTCATAGGTTTCGGCATATAGAGAGAAATCATTTCCGTTCTTGATGATAATTGTGAATTTTAATAGGCTTTGAAAGTGTTTTTCCAGTAAATTTTGAACAGAATCAATTCCTACATGAGACATTTCTGCTGTCAACTAATAAACAAAAAACAATCTTTAAAAAGTTCTCAGTTTCTGGCTTAAATAATAATTAATACTCACATTCAAATTGGTCAGATTTGGAAAAGTTAGAAATTTAAGAAATAGTGAGTCTTTTTGTATTGTAGAAAGTGCACTGGATGCCAATGTCAATTTCTCGCATACACAAAATTCACAAAGCAAGCTCTCCAATGTTTCTTCTGGAAGAAGCAAAACTTCCAAAATGGGCATCATCCGCTCATTTATCAGCAATTGATTGTTAAATACGGACAAGAGGGTCAACCTTTTGACATTAAACTGAAACCCTGTGGAAGGATAGGGCTGGGAAAAGAAGCCAACTGTCAGTTGGTAAACTTGAGACACTTTTTGTTTGATGCTGGCAAGAGCTTTGACTTTCGGATAACTGTGCTCGTCCAAAACTATTTGGAATTTTGATGTTTGGTCAATTAGATCTCTCCTATACAAGAAAATTCATAAATTAGGATAATAATTATTTAAAAAAAAAAACAATTAAAAAACTTGCCATTTTCTACAAACTAATCTAGCAGCAAGTCTCGATTTTTCATTTAATAGAGCAAAGATTTTGTCCCGAACCTTTGTGTACAAAAAAAACAGAATGAAACTTGCATTTTTATTTAACTATTTTGTATACCAATTCCGGCTCTAAGCAAACCAACGATTTAAATGGTATTTTGATTTTTGGAACAAGTGCTTTGTTGCTATTTTTGTAAATGTTTCTGGTTTTGGATTTTGATTTTGCTGTTGGAATGCCAAATTTTGAGCTGGATGATAGAACATGCTTTGATTTAGAATTAATTTCGGGCTTTGACTTTGCAGCCAACTTTTTGCCGAGATTATTGCTATTATGCATTTTTTGGCCAAATGTACATTAATTTTATTGAAATTAAGATTTTGATTTTTTTAAAAAATAAATTGACTTTGTTTGAATTTATAATTTCCGTAGATTTTATTTAATCTTTTCACATGAATTTTGACCACAAAATGCCTATAATATTTATAATATGATCACTCTCAAAGTCTGTCCAATTCCAAGCTTTTTCTGTCAATGAGAATTCTAACGACCCATCCAGCGACCGGCTTCTTTTCCACTTGGATTCCTTGAGTGTATGAGATAACCTTTCGTATTCGTTTCCACGTTGAATTTCTTTTCGTAAGTGTTAGTATTTCTAGCTTTGGCAACTTGACAGCAAGTTTGAAAATGGCTACTGAAATTTTGGGTAGTGTGCGGTCAAATTGTGCTCTATCCTGTGGAATATGCCATTCTTTCAATCCTAACAAATTGGCCGCTATGTAATTAATCTGGCTCAAACTGAGTCCTTGACCAAGATAAAGTGTCTCAATTTGAACGGGGAGATTATTTTCCACATTAACTACTCTTAGGCCACAAATGGAAATTTGAAGGTCTTTAAGATTTCTGCATGGTTTAATCAGTTCACACGAAAATTGATATAAGGCTGCGTCTTCAGGGCACAGACATCCATCGCAATGGATTGAGATCAGTGTTGCATGACAGTGACGAATAAGGTCTAAACCAGACTCCCAAACTGCAAAGTTGGATCTGCTCAAATTTTGAAGCTCTAATATTGCCAAGTTCTGTTGACAACGCATCAACTCAATTCCTGCAGTTTCACATAATTATATACAAAACAGGCTCATCATTTTTTTTTAAAATAACGCAAGTAGGGTACATATAAGTATTACCAAATAAGAAGCGAGCTCTTCCTTCATAGAATGAGGGTGAAAATGAAAAACTGTTTAAATTAATTTGTTTCAACCGACTCATTAGATCTCGGAATTCAATGTCAGGAATGGTGTGGTCTAGGTCAAAAACGAATGATGGCATTAACCGCTCATTTGATAAATTGTTAAATTCTAAACGAAGCTCTTTTAACGTCTCATTGTGTCTGGCCACAAAATCAAATAGTTCTTGATAATAAGGAGGATGTTGCAAAAGTGTCGTCTCACTTTGATAATGGATAGTTGTAGAAAACTGTCGCAATTTTGGAAACTCGTTCAGAAATGCATCTGCACATACAAAGTAGCCACGACCATCCTCCGTTGAAGTTGATATCTATATTCAATTAAATTGTGGGTCAAGTACATATTTAATTACAATGCATAGCTGTTAAATTACTTTCAGTTGTGACAGTTTCTTGAAATTTCCCATCCTAAATAAAGAAGGGAGAAAGACATTCCGAAATGCGTGACTATAAAGTGTAAGCTTTTCAGCATTACGAAATTGGAAAATTATTCTGTCGAAATTGGCATTAGAAATCCCTATAAACACAAGATATTAGAACATGTCTATTTATGACCAAAACATCGCAACCTTCCCTGTAACCTCCAAAAAGTCTTGAGCTGAATTCTAAAGATTTTACAGAACGGAAGCCGAGAAGCAATGGAGCTGTCTGTGACTGAAGATTCGTCACCATCAGGGAAGAAGGCTGGTAGCCATTTTTTTCAAAAGAAATCACCTTGTCCATGTTTTCATCACAAAGTTCGGGGCACCAGCTCAACAGGGGATCCACCAAACATTTCCATCTATGACAAACGCATCTTGATGCTATTTTGGAATGCAAGTCTAGGTGACTGAACACCATTTCTCTTAACTGGAAGATTAATTAAATTATTATTGGACATATTATTGCTTTTGACTTTTTAAAACCTCATCTTGAATAAGCATTCCAAAAATGTGCCTCAGAGGTTTGTCCTCATCCTCATCGTCACTAGTTGTTGGAAATCCAAAGTCATCTTTTTCGTCCTCGTCCCAACTATCTTTCCATCCAAGATGCGTTATTTCAATATCTGCTTCTGGTTTGCCATCACTTTCTGTTTCGGAGCTATTGTCATCCTCCATGTCTCGTCGACTTCGGACACAACCTGGAAGAATGTGAGGCCTTCTCGAGACAAGAGGAACGAGCGCTTGTCGAAATAGGTCGTCTCCTTCATCATCGGCCATTTTTGGTGTGGTTTTACTATTTATTTATTATTTGAAACAATTTGACAATTTCCGTAACGAGTTTAAAAAATGTTTCATACGCCAATCAAGTTACCAGGTTATTATTTTAGGGGAACTAATTTTTTTTTAAATTGAATTATTGAATTTTATTATTGTTGCATCACATTAATCAATACTGATTTCCCTAAAATCAATAAGTGTTACAAAATTAAAACATTGAAAATTTTGAGATGTTTGAACAAGTTTTTTGAGATTGGCGAAAAAAATACAAGTAGTAAACAAGTTGCAAATAAGTACAAATCACATTTCTTGACTATCGAAGCAATTCCTATCCACAGTTAGAATATAGTTAGTTTCTGGACGGTCGGGGTCAGTTGACTTGGACAAATTCAAACCGTCCTTACGTTTGGAAAATTTCAAAATGCGTCTGAATTCCATGGACTTTTTGGAAAGAACGACTTGTGTTATCTTTGGCATTCGTAAAATCTTTTTCAAAATCTCAAAAGTCACTTTTGGAATTTCTTCCATGGAGTTACTTCTGCCTTGAAGCAGCCAAAGTTCCTCAATGTTTACCAACTTGGAAGCGATGTTGTTTACGTCGTCATTTTCAAGCATTTGGCCAATATCCAGCATGGTCAGTTGAGCAGGAAGATCTCCAACGTTAATTATTTTGAGGCCGCAAATTGACATTCTGAAATATTTTAGTTTTGGACAAATCTGAGCAATTTTGCATGAAAACTCTTCTCTCGGTGTTACTTCTGGACAGAAACATCCTTAATAATAAATAAGAATACAATATATTATTTGATTTATGTAGGTAATTAATAAAAATGTAGATTTAAACCTTCAACGCTGATTTTCTGAAGAGTTTGTGAAGATCGGAGAATTACAAGTTTGATGTTAGCCCATAAAACAATGTTGGTGCTTGACAAGGGTGCAATTTGGAGAACGGTAAGGTGATCTTGATTAACTACTAGTTGGCTTCCTATTCATTATAAAGTATAATATAATAAAGAGAGATTTTTTGCAAACCATTTGGTTTTTAATTATTGTTTGATATTTTTACCAAACAAAAAGCGCATGTTTCCCTCATACATGCTTGGATTAAGTGACAACTCTGACAATTTGATAGTGCTCAACTGGTTTTCAATTTCATCACATTCCACTTGTGGAATCTCATGATCAAACAAGAATGAGTGCGGATGAGCGTTGTCTCCTGTAGGCGAAAATGATAAATTCAATTCCTTCAGCTTCTTGTGACGTCCGACAAACTGGTAAAGTTCCCTATGCAAAGCAATAATAATAAGTAAAAATAAAATTAATCAATGAAAATGATTCATCGTTGCTTTTACTTGTATTTTGGTGGGTGAAGGAGCAAATCATCTTCAGTGTCATATAGCAAACAAATAACAAATCGGATCAAGTTTGGAAAAGTATTTTCCAGCAACACCTCCACACAAACCAGGTGTCCATGACCATCTTGATCAAGGGTGGAAATCTTGAGTGAGGTCAAATTAGGCAAATCCAGTTTTTTTAAAGGTGATGGAAGCAGCACATCACTAAATGATCGGCTATGAAGCATTAATCCTTCAATGTTCTTCAAATCTTGCAAAATTCTTCGAAAGTTAATATCCGAAATTCCAATGAAAGATCCGTCCCCTGATTCATCTGACCGCCCATAAGGAATGACTGCAAAACACATCAAAACAGCGTTTAAAATTTAACAAATCAAGCTAAAACAGGAAATTGACATAGCTTACATTTTAACTTCTTGACAGGTTTTGTCAATCCAAGTCCATCAACTGGATACTCAAATTCTTGTAATTTGGAGACGGTAAGACAATTAATGGGAAGTCCTTTCTTGGCAAATGTTTCAACGGCCTCTGCATCTTGGTCGAAAAGAATAATCTTGAACTTCAAAAGTGGGTTGACGAAACTCTCAAATTGCTTGCAAACCGACCGGGAGTCCTCAAGATCATACAAATCCAAGTTCGAGAATATCTTATCAGCAATCTAAAATGAAACGGTAATATATAGTAAACAATAAAAAATAAGAGAAAATTAATAATTGCTTACGTGTTGGAATCTGGGATGGAAAATATCGCTCAGTTGTCCACTTTTCGTTTCGTCTTCAGTGTCCAGTGTCAAGTTGTGGAGAATGTTCTCAAATTCGTTTGTCCCTTCCATCATGCCCTGGCTTTCCAGCAAATTGAGATCGTAAAGAAGGATTTGGGCAAAAAATTTCTTGACGAGTTTGTAAAAGGCAATAATTGGGGTTCGAATTAAATTAACGTCGGTTGAAAAAATTTGGGAGATCATTTCATGATCTTCCATCGTTGGCCCAAAAAAGTTGGCATAAGAACACGCCAAAGTTGGTCGAAAATGCCAAAAAGTAAATTAATGTGTATTTAAAATAATTTAAATTGTGGTTGAAAGTTGAACTGCGTGTGCTACCCAAAAACTTAATCGGAGCGAAGAAGAGTGATGCCAACAAAGAAACAAGCGTGTGCAGGATCCTACATGTTTTTCATAGTAAATATACAAGTTCAAACAACATCACAAAATATACAACTCTGTTTACAAAATACAAATATATCCATTTATTATTAGCATTAGCATAATATTAAACTTGGGGAAAATAATTATAATTTAGTCTATAAAAATGTTGTCAAATGCAAAATTTGCTTTATGCAAAGTCCCTTTTTAATGCCTCGACTAGTTTGGGCACTTCACTGCTTGGTACTCTGCAATTTTACAAATAATAAAACAAAAATAATTATCGAATACGCAAATATTTAATAAATGTAATGAGCACTTACATCATCATCTTCCGATATTCCTTTTCTTCTGGGGACATGTCCAAATTGAGAGGGATGCAGACATAGTTCCTTTTCAGCATTTTCAAGGCAGCAACTTTCTCTTCAACAGATGAACCCATACTTTTGACAATCATGGAGTACAAGTGATTTGCGTACACGCTTGTCAGCTTCTCTTCTCGAGCCGTGTCAAATTCTTCTAGTAAAGGATTATGCTCTGTAAGAATTATCATCCCCTCCTTTAAAGATTCAATTATGGACAATAGTTCTTTGTCCAAATCTTCAAAACTAGGTTTTGCTTGCATATCTTTAATTTTTTCAGCCAACTGACTCATTCTTAGCCAAGATTGAACTAAAATGAATGCTCCAGTTTCTTCAATTCTTCCAGGCTGTACTTCCTCAATTCTTTTCAGAGTAGTGTCAAAGTCTCCAAGATATTTTTTATGCAGGTCGAAAGAGAAGTTTGGATCTTTGTATTGGTCCAGTTTATTGACTTGTCTCATAACAAATCCTACTACGTTTAATTGGGCATAGAGCATCATTGCATGGCCAGGATGTACTATTTTCCCAGAAAACTTTGCTATAATTGATTTCAAATTTTCATATGGATTGGGTGAAGTTGCAGCCCTTTCAATCTGATCCTTTAGCGTCGAAATTAGATGCTCCACAGCTTTCTGCTTTGTGGCTGCAGGACAATTGCGACATGCACATTTCCAAACAAACATGTCTGAAATAGATACGCTTGAATCCCCACGATTGGGATAAGGAACAAGATATTCACACTCCTTCTTTTTGCTTTTGTCTGCTGGGCATTTTATGACCGAAAACATTGTTCCTCCTATAAGACAATTTAATTTTTAAGAAAAATATAATAAAAATATGCTTTTAAAATATTTATATATATATAT